>JACXGM010025061.1:0-15467 GCA_016801145.1 Umbra pygmaea | reverse complement strand
TTCCCCTGTGTTTTTGTAGCCACGCCCTCTTCTTGGTCTGGGCTATCCGATCTCCTGGGTGTTCTTATTAGTTTGTTCTCTGTATCAGCTTGATTAGTCTATGGGCTACAGCTTTGTGTTATTAATTGATTTCCTTCAGCCTTGTGTTTTCTGCCTCTATTTAATGTGCCCAGACCAAGAGGAGAGTTGCTGGAGTATTGTGGATTTTCCTCCCTGTCACTGTGTATTTCCATGTTCCCCGTGAGTTGTGTTCCTGAGTTCTACGTGAGTTTCTAGTATTCCGAGTGTTTCTTTTCGTGAGAGTTTTTGGTTTCTGTTTTCCCTAGTTACGTGTTCTCTTTTGTTCTTTTGTTAGAAGTGTCCGTGCCGCTTTTAAGAGCACGAGGTATATATTGTTTGTTCCGTGTATTTCCTGCCGGTGATTAGTTTTTGTTTGCCTTTGTGGGTTTGTTAAATAAACCATCCATGTCTCGCTCACGTACTACCGCCTCCGGTCTCTCTCCCTCTACCTACACCACACATCGTGACAACCAACTGATTTCGTACCACACTGAAAGTCACTTCAAGATTATATTTTTACAAATTAGACTATCAAATAGTGTTGATGAACTGAACAAAGTGTAGGTTAATTACCCCGACTCATGTCACTAAACCGGGAGAATTGAGTGCCATACGTCAATGAACCAACTCAATCCTGTTTTTTTATCTCATTCATGCCGGCAGCACTTCCGGTGTTGTGCCGAAAACGGGAGTGGCATCAAGCTGCAGCCCCGCAGACATCACCAGTGGCTAACCCACCTCACCGGTCGCTAACCCAGCACCTACAGCTAACATTCAACTTCAGTTCGGGGTTTGTGCCAAGTGTTTGTCAAAGCACTTTGTAATGACCGCTGTTGAAAAAAGGGCTTCATATAATACATTTGATTTGATTTAATTGTTATAATTTGTTTATTATGAAAATGTTTGCAGTTATATATTCATTGTCCTTTCTAAAGTATTGAAAATGGATATGTATCTTTAATAATTGTTTATTAAATGCAATACACATGACAAATACACGTTTTGGTGTCTTATCTTAATAAATACCGTGGAGCCTGTGCTAATTGAGATTGTAATTGGAAATTAGTACAAACCCGATTCCAAAAAAGTTGGGACACTGTACAAATTGAGAATAAATTCAGAATGCAATGATGTAAAAGTTTCAAATTTCTATGTTATTCAAAATACAACATAGATGACATATCAAATGTTGAAACTGAGAAAATGCATAATTTCAAGGGAAAAATAACTTCAAGTATCATGGCATCAACACATTCCAAAAAAGTTGGGACGAGGCCATGTTTACCACTGTGTGGCATCCCCGCTTATTTTTATAACAGTCTGCAAACGTCTGGGGACTGAGGAGACAAGTTGCTCAAGTGTAGGAATAGGAATGTTGTCCCATTATTGTCTATTACAGGCTTCTAGTTGCTCAACTGTCGTAGGTCTTTTTTGTAGCATCTTCCTCTTTATGATGTGTCAAATGTTTTCTATGGGTGAAAGATCTGGACTGCAGGCTGGCCATTTCAGTACGCAAATCCTTCTACTCAGCCATGATGTTGTAATTGATGCAGTATGTGGTCTGGCATTGTCATGTTGGAAAAGGCAAGGTCCATCCCTGAAAGAGACGACGTCTGGATGGAAGCATATGCTGTTCTAGAACTTGGATATATCTTTCAGCATTGATGGTGCCTGTCCAGATGTGTAAGCTGCCAATGCCACACGCACTCATGCAACCCCATACTATGAGAGATGCAGGCTTCTGAACTGAGCGCTGTTAACAACTTGGGTTGTCCTTGTCCTCTTTAGTCTGGATGACATGTTGTCCCAGTTTCCCAAAACACACTTTACATTTTGATTTGTCTAACCACAGAACAGTTCTCTACTTTGCCACAGTCCATTTTAAATTAGCCTTGGCCCAGAGAAAACGCCTGCGCTTCTGGATCCTGTTTAGATATGGCTTCATTTTTGACCTGTAGAGTTTTAGCCGGCAACGACGAATGGTACGGTGGATTGTGTTCACTGACAATGTTTTCTGGAAGTATTCCTGAGCCCATGTTGTGATTTCCATTACAGTAGCATTCCTGTATGTGATGCAGTGCCGTCTAAGGGCCCGAAGATCACGCGCATCTATTATGGTTTTTTGGCCTTGACCCTTACGCACAGAGATTGTTCCAGATTCTCTGAATCTTTGGATGATATTATGCACTGTAGATGATGATAACTTCAAACTCTTTGCAATATTTCTCTGAGAAACTCCTTTCTAATATTGCTCCACTATTTCGCCGCAGCATTGGGGGAATTGGTGATACTCTGCCCATCTTGACTTCTGAGAGACACTGCCATTCTGAGAGGCTCTTTTTATACCCAATCATGTTGCCAATTGACCTAATAAGTTGCAAATTGATCCTCCAGCTGTTCCTTATGTGTACTTTTAACTTCTCTGGCCTCTTATTGCTACCTGTCCCAACTTTTTTGGAATGTGTAGCTCTCATGAAATCCAAAATAAGCCAATATTTGGCATGACATTTCAAAATGTCTCACTTTCAGCATTTGATATGTTACCTGTCTTTTATTGTAAACGAAATATAAATTTATGAGATTTGTACATTATTCCATTCCTTTTTTACTCACAATTTGTAGTGTCCTAAAAAAAAATTTTAATAACTTTTTTCCTGAAATTACGAAACAAAAGTATGAGGGTTAACCATATAGGTCTGCAGTGCTGCAAAACACTAAGGAAGTCATTAATTTAACCTCAGCTTGTTTGAGTGTGAAATGTTTCCAGAAATGTGTGAGCATTAGCCGTATAAGCTGAAACGATATCTTAGAAAATCTCCTGAAGGATAAATGTCGTTAATAATATTGAAGTTCATTTTAAAGTACTCACTACTCAGTTTTTCAGCTTTGTCTTTGGGGAATTGTTTGAAAATTGAGTTTCTGTTCCTTGATAAAGGGTATAATTCCATGACGAAGGCTTTACAGATATCAACATTGTGCAATTTTGAATTAGTGAATAAATGTACATATAGATTTACCATTTACCAAAAGCTTAGGAAGATGCAGATTTACATTGCATGGAGATGAGCTATAAGACATTACAATTATAGATTGTTGACAACTCCTAGTGGAGCGGCTAAGTGATTTTATCGTTCAGTTGATGATACAAGCATGAAAATTGGCATGAGCTGTCTCTGATGGTCACTAGACAATAAGCCACCTACAGCTACATTAAATTTCAAGATGGCGGCCATTTTTCAAGATGGCCACCACCTTAGTGGAGCCATTAGGCTTAAGAAATAATTTAGTTGGTGATACGAGCATGAAAATTGCTATGAGCTGTCTCAAAGTGTCATTTGACAAGAAACCGCGCACAGCAACATAAAATTTCAAGAATTTTTCAGGATTAATGCCGCCCGCCATGTGGATCTTAATACATTTTCTCATAGAAATGTATTGGGTTCCTCAAGAGACTTTGTCAAGAGAGGTAGTTTGACTGTGTTTTGTCTGACTCCTCACCCATGACCTGTCCAGTTTGGTAAAGCCTGTCAGGAGTTGCCTCCCACCGGCATAGCTCTCAGGGTTTATTGAGATACACAAGCTCCCTTACCACGACAAGGTAACAGTCAAAAGGGAGTTTTTTTTAAACTAACAGTTATTAAACATGTCAAATTAATACTTAGAGGTGGGGAAACAAAAATAAGATTAATAAATTAGCACAATTGTGGTGCTGAACGGACAGTGCATCAAACAAAAAAATGTGCAATGACTAAAACTGAATGTCAATAAGAACAGATCCAGAGGCAAAAGAATACCCCATGATTCAAATGTGACTTGATATTATGGGTTATTTTTGACCCAGGAGTTTTTAATGTGAAGAGTTGGTTATTTTGCAGGGAAATTCTTTCTCCCTGCATTCTTAGTTCAATAAATCCTTTACCATTGATATATGGTCCTGCCTTACCTTTAACCATGACAGAATGACCAACATCTTTAAGGAGACAGCATTTTCCAGAAATTATGGAGCTTTGAGCTCTGAGGAATATTTGGACCTGGAGGATGACTTGCCGTGCCTTATACCAGCAACAAAGCAGGAAGCCGAGGAGGATGACTTGGCTGAGGATTATTCCAACCAAGCCTACTGCTCTTCGGGCCGGTTCTCCCATTCTTCATCCTACGTCTCCATCTCCTCAGATCAAATCTCCATCCCTCCTGCCTGGACCTACAGCTCTTCAGGCCAGGTTCCCAGCCCCTCTACAAGGAGCCATTGTTCCTCAGGTTGGGTTTTAAGTTCTTCTGTCAAGGCCACAGGTCAGAGCCCTTAGCCCACCAGTAGGAGCTCATAGCTCCGCTGTAGAGGGTCCCTATTCACAAGTTAAGGCCCCATGTTCTTGTTTTAAGGCCCCATGCTCTCCAGGTGGAGCCCCTAGCTCACAGGTTAGAGGCAGAATCTCATCAAGTTCTTGTGTTGCATGAACACATGTGTTTATAGTTTGTTATTTTGTAGGGAAGTTCTTACACTCTGTGTGTTTTGTTAAATAAAATGCACCTGCCCACCTTGCCTTTAACCGTGACATTTGTTTAGCTTTAAAAGATTCCTGAAAATTCAACAATTGATATTTGATGAAAATCACGTCTTGCAGCTGTTAGATGGTACCATGGTAGAGTATACTGATGCATTATGAGATGAATATCTCCAAAATGACAAAAGCTATTTCAAAAAGGGTGCTATTATACAATTATTACATTTCATAAATGTCAACAATTTAAATTTGATATATCAAGTTTTGCACTTGGAGAGTATAGTGATGCATTTTGAGATTACTAATTTAAATTGAGAAAGCTATTTCAAAAAGGGTGTTTATTGCATTAAAATATTCCTTAAAAATCAAAAATTGATAGTTGAGGAAAAACAGGTATTTCAGCTGTTAAATGGTACTATGGAGTGTAAACTGATGCATTTTGAGAAGAATATCACAACAATTTAGAAAGCTATTTCAAAAAGGGTGCTTTTTTAGCATTAATATATTTCTTAAAAGTTAATATTTGATGAAAAACATGTATTACGGCTATTAGATGGTACAATGGAGAGTATACTGATTCAGTTTGAGATAAATGTCTCCAAAACTGAGAAAGCTATTTCAAAAAGGGTGCTATTGGCTTTATTACATTCCATAAAGGTCAAATAATTACATTTGATGAAAAATCATGTCTTGCGGCTGTTGGATGGCATGAAGAGTGTACTAATGCTTTTGGGATAAATATCTCAACATTCCAATAAGCTATTTAATAACTGAAATGTGTAATCTCTCATATAGAAACCGACAATCTGGGTGATGCACTTTTATGCTGGTCCCTAACTACTCCATTCACCGATAGCTACAGTATTTCTTGTCCGACATTCGTCAGTGGGCATGGCCTAACCGGCAATTTCCACCAACTGCGGAACGGCTGCGGATCCGCTCCGGCACGGCGGCGGAGTCAATAGGTTTCCATTAATGTCAATGTGTGTATTTTCACTGACTGCGGAACGGCTGCTTTCCGACTCCGTCCCAGCTCCGGCGATCCGCAGCCCTCCGGAGCAGATACGCAGAGCTTCTATTTCTGCCGGATGCCAGAGAGATCTGCAGCAATTCAGCACAGTATGTATGCGGTTATATCGCGCGATCATACGTGAATTTGCGAGGGTCCTCATGTCAGTCACTGTCAGCCGTTCCGCAACAAATACGGACCTGGGGCCTCATTTATAAACGTTGCGTGTGCACAAAAGAAGACGTACGCAACTCTCTACGCAATAATTGGGATTTATAAAAAGCAAACTTGACGGGAAAATGTGCGGTCGTTCACGACAACTCTGACCCATGCGTATGCACAAAAACAGGTGAAATGAGAAATGGCGACACCATGAGACACGTAGGCTTCTGTAGATCTGTCTGAAAGTGCAGAGCGTTGTTTAAACGAAATCGAAATAAATAAAAAATGGACTGCATTTATATAGCGCATTTTTCTGACCAACAATGGCCACCAAAGCACTTTACATTGCCTCACACTCACCCATTCATTCACACATTCATACATCGACGGCGGTGTCAGCCATGCAAGGCGCCAGCCAGCACGTCGGGAGGAACTGGGGTTAGGTGTCTTGCTCATGGACACCTCGACACTTGGTCAGGAGGACCCGGGGATCGAACCACCAACCTTCCGGTTACTATACAACCTACTTGACCCACTGAGCCACTGCCGCCCCTATGATGTCACAAAGCCATGCTTACAAATATCAGCCTGCAGTGAAAAACAAACAAAATAAGACAAGATTGTAACGTAAATGCAAATGAAGCAAATATTGCACATATTTGCAAGTAGAACATTCAAATATTATCTGTAATATTGGCATGTTACGTAATTCATCCTCATAAATAATACGGTAAACAGAACAAAATCATGTTTAAAACTGATATTCTTGTCGATGTCTCTGTCTGTAAGGGTTCCCAGTTCAGGTCGGATTGCATCCACATCAGAGACTGATAAGTCATTGTTTCCGGTCACAAATGAACACAGCACTCATTCCAGATCACAATCTCAAGACACAAACCTCTCATTTCCTCACACCCATGACAGTAGCACACACCACAGATCACAATCACCTGAGTACTGACACCTGCCACTGCACACCACATAGTATATAGGCCAGCCACAAACACATCCTCTTTGTGAGGTATTGTCTATTTTTTTTTAGCTACTGAGCATTCTAATTCTGAACATATCTGACCTGTGTATTGACCCTTGTTTGTTTCTCTCTACTCTCGAGATTGCCTATCGTTTTTGTACCTTTGCCTGATTACTGCCCCTGTTTTTGAACATTGCTGCCTGGTACCTGACTACTCTTCTGGATTCTGTTTTTGCACCTTGGCCCAAGTCTTCCTGGTTCTGAACCCTGCCTGTTTACCTCGACCAGGCCACGTGTCCTTCTACCTCAGCCCGTATCTCGGTGTACCGAACCCCACATTCTGACCCAGCGTAGCCCAGTGTCTTTGTTCTGCTGCCTTTAAGATCCAGACCAGTATTTGTATTGCCATATATTTCTAATTAAACTTCTATATTCTACTCCCGAAGTCCTTTCATTACAGAATACCTCGCCTTAATCAAAATGGAGCCGACTGAACTATGCCAAAGGCTTATACAACAAGAGGCATGGATCAAGGAATTATGCAGGTTAGTGGAACAAACCCGCTTGACACCATCGGCTCCTTCTAGTCAGGTACCACACCCACCCTCAATTGCTATGCCTAGTAAATATGATGGCTCCCCAGGATCGTGTAAGGGTTTTTTAATGCAAAGCGCTATGTATATTCAAACATATCATTCCTCCCAGTTTACTGATGATCGACAAAATGGGGACTTTATCATTCTTTGTTAACCGGGAGAGCTTTAGAATGGGCTACGGCCTTATGGTCAGGGCATAGTCCTGAGGTGAGATCAGAACAGACATTTACTAACCTGTTCAGAGAAGTTTTTGATCACCCAGTTATGCGGGGTAATGTGGGGGACTCGCTCTGTGATTTGAAACAAGGGAAACAAACTGCTGCGGAATACGCCCTAGACTTTCGTACCCTAGTAGCAGGAAGTGGATGGAGCGAGACAGCCCTTCTTACGATTTATCGAAGAGATTTAAACACCGATTTGCAAACAGAGTTGGCATGCAGGGGTGACATCACAGAATTAACCCAGTATATATCCATGTCAATCGCCGTAGATAACCTGTTCAGGAGTAAAATGCATACTAAAAACCCCTCTATGAGAACTACACAGGTTTTGGAGAACCACTACCGGAGACCATCTGAAGAGGATCCCTTACAGAAGGGAAGGTCTCCCCTTACAGACGCGGAAAGGACACGAAGAGCCCAGGACAGGCTCTTTTTCTATTGCGGAGAAGGAAGCCACTACAGAAGTCACTGCCCCAAACGACCTAAGCCTGCCCGTAGGGGTGTCTCGACTTCCCACATACAGGTAGGCTTGATAAATCCTATTCAGGTGTCAAATAAGCAACTCCATTTACCTGTAAAACTACTATGCAAGAATGGCAGAGTTGAGATAAAGGGATTAATAGATTCAGGGGGAGCAGGCAATTTTTTGGATTGTGATACAGCTCAGCAGTTGGGCATCCAGTTAATCAAACTGTCTTCTCCACTAAAGATTAATGCCTTGGACGGGCAACCGTTGGGTTCGGGGTATGTTACTCACATGACTGAGCCAGTGAAACTGCAAGTGGGGTTATTTCATACCGAGGAAATTCAGTTCCTGATACTATTATCCACACGTGAGCCCCTAGTGTTAGGTTTTCCTTGGTTAAGCTTGCATAACCCAGACTTCTCCTGGAGAAGCGGAGAATTAACAGCCTGGAGTGTGTATTGTCAAGGTAACTGTTTAAAACTTCCCTGCAGAGCCACGTCAGTGGAAGAATGTAACCCGACCGGACCCACGTATGTGCCCTCTGAATATGATGAATTTGCTCAAGTGTCCTTCAAGGAACAGGCCACCCACCTGCCACCGCACCGACCTTGGGATTGCTCCATCAAGTTGATGCCAGCAGCCAGTTTTCCTAAAGGTAGGATCTACCCACTGTCCCTTCCGGAAAAGGAAGCGTTAAATGCCTACATTAAGGAATCATTAAATCAAAGGTTTATCAGACCGTCCACCTCCCCAGTCGCTTGTAGTTTCTTCTTCATTAACAAGGATGGTGGACTCCGTCCATGTATTGATTATAGGCCTTTAAACAAAGTCACCGTCAAACATAGTTATCCCTTGCCTTTGATCCCAGCTACTTTGGAACAAGTAGGACAGGCCGCTATATATACTAAGCTGGACTTACGGAGTGCCTACAATTTGGTTAGGATTAAAGAAGGCGACGAATGGAAAACTGCCTTTATCACGCATCAAGGACATTACGAATATATGGTCATGCCGTACGGACTCACGAACGCCCCCGCAGTTTTCCAATCTTTTATGAATGACATCTTTCGGGACATGCTGGAGGTGTTTGTAGTCATTTACATCGATGACATCCTCATTTACTCACAATCACTGGCTAAACATATTCAGCATGTAAAGAGGGTTATGCACCATTTACAGGAGAACAATTTATTCATAAAGGCAGAGAAAAGTGAATTTCATGTAACAAGGGTGTCTTTCTTAGGATTCGTACTAACACCAGGGGGGGTGAGCATGGACCATAATAAAATGAAAGCTGTACAGGATTGGCCACAACTGCACACAGTAAAGGACCTCCAAAGATTCTTAGGCTTTGCCAACTTTTATCGGAATTTCGTACGTAACTACAGCAGCATAGCCGCCCCGCTACACGCCTTGACCAGTCATAAGGGGTCTAAACTACCTTGGAACACCAAGGCTACCAGGGCCTTTCAAGCCTTGAAGGATAAGTTTACGTCAGTGTCTGTATTAAGTCATCCTGATTTGGAACTACAGTTTATTGTGGAAGTTGATGCATCTGAAGTAGGTGTGGGGCAGTGCTATCGCAAAGACAAGGACAGACCGCTATATTGCGCCCATGTGCGTACTTTTCCCGCAAACTGACGCCCTCAGAACGGAATTATGACGTAGGGAGTAGAGAATTACTGGCAATCAAACTAGCCCTCGAAGAATGGAGACATTGGCTGGAGGGTGCCAAACACCTGTTTGTGGATTTAACTGATCATAGGAATCTGGAGTATGTAAAGACCGCTAAGAGATTGACAGCCCACCAGGCCAGATGGTCACTTCTTTAACCGATTCAGGTTTTCAGTTTCTTATATTCCAGGAAGCAAGAATATAAAAGCAGACTCCTTGTCCCGCCAGTTTGACCTACCTCACCATCAACCTGGGCCAGAGTTTATCCTCCCTGCCGAATGCACGCTGAGACCTATACGATGGGAACTGGAGGGAGACATCACCGAAGCCCTGCAGACGGATCCAGCCCCGCCAGAGACTCCTGAGGGTAGGACGTATGTGCCTGCCAGCATTAGACCTAATCTCCTCCGCTGGAGTCACACATCGTTGGGGACGGGAAATCCAGGGATTACCAAGACCAGTGAAATACTAATTTCGAAGTTCTGGTGGTCTTTTTTAAAGGAGAACGTTACAGATTATGTGTTGTCATGCCCAGTGAGCGCTCAGTCCAAGACACCATGTCAGCTACCCGCAGGTGAGCTCTTACTTTTGCCAATACCACACAGACCCTGGTCACACATTGCACTTGATTTTGTGACGGACTAACCCGACTCTTCAGGTTATAACACCATCCTCACCATTATTGATTGGTTTTCTAAGATGTGCCGTTTGGTTCCGTTAACCCACCTACCCACTGCGTTTGTAACTGCTGAATGCCTGTTTTCTGAAGTGTTTCGCCAATTTGGGTTGCCTGAAGATATATCGGATAGGGGACCTCACTTTACCTCCAGAGTGTGGAGGGCATTCTGTGAGAGATTAGGGATTACAGTCAGTCTAACATCCGGCCATCACCCACAATCTAATGGACAAACAGAAAGACTTAACCAGGAAATTGGAAAGTTCTTACGTCAACAATGTGCTAACCGACCTCAGGATTGGACCCGCTTTTTGCCTTTGATAGAATATGCTCAAAATTCACTTATTCACTCTTCATCACGTCTAACGCCCTTCCAGTGTGTTTTAGGGTATCAACCTCCCCTCTTCCCTTGGGACACGGACACCACCGCAGTAGCAGCAGTGGAGGACTGGTTCACTATCAGCTCTAAGGTATGGGACGCTGCCCATCAACACCTGGATAAGGCCACTCGGAGACAGAAACGCCAAGCCGACCGGGATTTCAGGTTCAGGAACTATTGTAAAAAGCTTACCCCGAGGTATTTAGGTCCTTACAAGATTTTGAAAAGAGTTAACCCTGTCACCTACCGCTTACAGCTGCCCAGACAGTTTCGCCTGTCACCATCCTTCCATGTCTCCTTGTTGAAGCCGGTTCATTATAGTCCGCTGCATCCTCCAGTGTCCCGCCTCCCACCGCCTCCTCCAGTCGACGTTGGTGGAGAACCAGCTTATGCCATTGCCGAATTGGTCGGCTCCCGCCGTCGTCGGTCGTGTTTGGAATATCTGGTTGACTGGGAGGGGTACGGCCCGGAGCAAAGGTCGTGGGTGCCTGCCTGTGACATCCTGGATCCAGCATTGGTAGTGGCATTTCACAGGGATCATCCCGACCGTCCTGGTCCGCGGCCTCGGGAGACCTCCTGGAAGGCGTGTTGGGGCGTCGGGAGCTGCCCGTGAAGAGGGGGGCTCTGTAAGGGTTCCCAGTTCAGGTCGGATTACATTCACATCAGAGACTGATAAGTCATTGTTTCCCGTCACGCATGAACACAGCACTCGTTCCAGATCACAATCTCAAGACACAAACCTCTAATTTCCCCACACTCATGACAGTAGCACACACCACAGATCACAATCACCTGAGTACTGACACCTGCCACTGCACACCACATAGTATATAGGCCAGCCACAAACACATCCTCTTTGCGAGGTATTGTCTATTTTTGAGCTACTGAGCATTCTTATTCTGAACATATCTGACCTGTGTATTGACCCTTGTTTGTTTCTCTCTACTCTCGAGATCGCCTATCGTTTTTGTACCTTTGCCTGATTACTGCACCTGTTTTTGACAATTGCTGCCTGGTACCTGACTACTCTTCTGGATCCTGTTTTTGCACCTTGGCCTAAGTCTTCCTGGTTCTGAACCCCGCCTGTTTACCTCGACCACGCCACACGTCCTTCTACCTCAGCCCGTATCTTGGTGTGCCGAACCCCACATTCTGACCCAGCCTAGCCCAGTGTCTTTGTTCTGCTGCCTTTAAGATCCAGACCAGTATTTATATTGCCATATATTTCTAATTAAACTTCTATATTCTACTCCCGATGTCCGTTCATTACACTGTCTGGCGGTGCAGATAGTTAAATAAATAGATGATGACAAATAGTATTTTTGTCCATTGGGGAATATTGTTTTCATAGTATAACTGTCGTAATCAGATACAAAAACAGTGTTCATTTAGATATGCATTTAGTTCTTTTCATTTTTAAATGAGTTTCATCATGACGCATGTCTTAAGCATTTTGAAATATGCAATAAATTCCATTTGTGCAGAACTATTTTCTATTTACAATTAGATTAATACCGAACTCTGTAGATTTTCAGATACAATCAAATGGATGGTTAAAAAAGCCATGCCATCACAATGCATATTGACGCACAATAGCTGATCTTGCACTGTTAGGATATAATAATAATAATAATAATAATAATAATAATAATAATAGCCTAATAATGCATATTATTTAACACAGGATTTCTGGCGACTGGTACTTTCCAGATGGAACGGACTGACAGGTCAGGGATATTCAGCCAACCCTTAGCCGGGTTATGCCAGGCGTGTTTGTCGGTAGGCTATAATAGGCTTGTCGCATAATTACATCAAGTTTCCGTACACGGCGGGTAAACAGTCAAACAAAAAAGCACAATTTGTCCGGTTTCCCAAATGTAATCGGTGCTATTGACTGCACTCATGTTGCCATAAGGACAATGAATGAGAATAAACATGCGTTCATTAATCGAAAGCATTTGCATTCCACCAATGTCAAAATAATTTGAGATGCAGACATGTTGCTGTAATGTAGCCAATTTCCCCCCACCCATGGCAGACACACTTTCGCGATGAAGCGCTAGATGCTTTGACATCAACTGATACCTGACCACTTTATATTTCGGCCACAGTCCGACTTTCTTACAGCGTCTGCAAGCTTTTGCCACTCCAACGCCTTTTCGCCATTTGTAATAGGCACACTGTGCCCTTCAAACAACATTTTCCTCTTTTCCACCTCGCCAATAATATTTTCTACTTCACATTGAGTGAAGTGGCTTTTTTGGTTTTCCTCCATGTTTCCCATGCTTTCTCAATCAATGAATATTAAGTTTGGGGCGTTTCACTGACTAGTTATGGGCAAATAAGGGCGTGACATGTAGCCGCAAAAGCTGTGCTACGTATTAGAGTTGATTGTGATTTATAAATGCAAAAAGGCAAAAATGGTGGAAATTCCGGGTAAGACGTTGCATCACAACCGTGGGGCTTGTGAATGTGGGAATATAAAACTATCTTTACTGCGGTTACCATTTTGCCGAGGATCGTGAACAAATTTTCATTGATGTCTGTGTCAGTCAGGGCCGATATAATTGCTATGATTTCAGCGAAGCACTAAATATATGAAAAAAAATAATTCATTGAATCCACACTGGGCGCTGCCATCTTGAATTAGTCAAAAGCAGTGATTCAAGTTGAACCACCAATCAGAGGCTTTAACCCGCCACCTGACAGGTAACAAGAGATTTATTTTGCAGCAGCAAATTACACCATGGATAAATGAAAGCAAAAATAAATAAATGTGAACAAATCAAAATGTAAACCTAAATATACAGTGGCAATGGAAAGTATTCAGACCCCTTTTAAATTTCCACTCTTTCTTTCATTGCAGCCATTTGATAAAATCAAAAAGTTCATTTTGTTTCTCATGAATGTACACTCAGCACCCCATCCTGACAGAAAAAAAACTGAAATGTAGAAATTTTTGCAAATCTATTAAAAACATATCAAAATTAGGAGGATTGGGATTTGTTAATGTTAAATGAAAACGGAACGCCTTACGATAATTTTCTTTGGCAAAAAATACTAATAAAAAAATGCATATTCACAGATAAAATTTTGGCAACTGTTAATAAACACATTAACACACTTTTTTTTTTTTTTTTTTTTAACCTTTATTTAACCAGGTAAGTTGACTAAGAACAATTTCTTATTTACAGCAACGACCTGGGAGCAATTAGGGTAAAGTGTCTTGCCCAAGGACACAACGACATTTGGCTCAGTCGGGAATTGAACTGGCAACCTTCTGACTACAAGTCTGACTCCCTAACCACTGAGCCATCTGCGCCACTTCAGCCTGTGTGTTGCCAGGGAATAACCTGAGGTGTGCGGTTACAACCCAGTCTGTAATGTGTTAATGCTTACATAGTTTCATATAAGTACAATATGTGAAGAAGGCATCAGTAAATATGTTGTACTGTCTTATAGTATATAATAAGTATCTGTATACTACAGTGCTACATACCAGAGGATGTGACTTGAGCCTCTAGGCTGAGTGACTTCACAGAACGACACAGACCAACTGGTCCAACCAGGATTTATGATTAGTTGGGTACAATCTGTTTCTGTCTTTCACATGATTTTGCACCAAGGTTAAATATTGTTATAAAATATTAGGCTAAAAGTAGAGTTAGAACTGTAACTATCAGCAGCCTATAGTAATCTCTGTCTCAAGTGTGTAAAAAATTACATTAGCATACTTTATAATTATAGGCCTATATGATTAGTGTAGCCATTAGGTTGTGAGGGAAAAACGTGTTGAAAAAATAATGTTCCTTAATAAAAATCTTTGAGTGTTCCCTATCCCACCTACCCCCTGGCCATAGTTCAATCACACCCAACTTGTGCCATATTTTCCCAGCACATTCTCTGTTTCCCCAAACACTCTCTCCCCAATAACAGAATAAACAAATTAATCAGTCTTTATTTTGTAAAAACAATGATATCCCATTGTTAGTATATATGTTGCACTATGTTTGTGTGTAGCGGGGATAGGTGCGTGCACTAGATTTATTTCACTCATCTTAAAGCCTCTTGTCCACTATCTAGCCGGGATAATTTAGATGCAGCTTTCACTTCACCAGGCGAGGTCGTTGTTACTGAAGTTTTGAGTATTTAACCCATTTTCAAACGAATTGTTCTAAGTGGTTCAGAGCTTCACCAAAGCTTCATTTGCCAAAAACTAAGGTCAGGTACAGATGTCAGAAGAACAAGATTGAGCACACAGCAGCACACAGAGCAGGGAGAACAGAGAAACTACATTTCAGGATGAGTGCTATACATTAATGGTTATGCATATGATTATGACAGATTTATTTTCCAGAGTCAGTCATGTAAAGTAATATTGTGGAAATGTGGAGTGTGATTAAAGAGCTAGGAGGTTTCATTAGTAATGTTGTGTAACTGAGTGTGATTAAAGAGCTAGGAGGTGTCATTAGTAATGTTGTAGAACTGAGTGTGATTAAATAACTAGAGGTTTCATTAGTAATGTTGTAGAACTGAGTGTGATTAAATAACTAGAGGTTTCATTAGTAATGTTGTAGAACTGAGTGTGATTAAAGAGCTAGAGGTTTCATTAGTAATGTTGTAGAACTGAGTGTGATTAAAGAGCTAGAGGTTTCATTAGTAATGTTGTAGAACTGAGTGTGATTATAGAGCTAGAGGTTTCATTAGTAATGTTGTAGAACTGAGTGTGATTATAGAGCTAGAGGTTTC
>JACXGM010025059.1:0-15468 GCA_016801145.1 Umbra pygmaea | reverse complement strand
AAATGGCCTGAATGAACAGACTCTTACCAGATGAAGCTGGTCTCATTAAAATGGCCTGAATGAACAGACTCTTACCAGATGAAGCTGGTCTCATTTAAATGGCCTGAATGAACAGACTCTTACCAGATGAAGCTGGTCTCATTAAAATGGCCTGAATGAACAGACTCTTACCAGATGAAGCTGGTCTCATTAAAATGGCCTGAATGAACAGACTCTTACCAGATTAAGCTGGTCTCATTAAAATGGCCTGAATAAACCGGCTCATACCAGATGAAGCTGGTCTTCCTCCACCCAGTGTGTCCATCCTCGGCCCTCCTTCTCCCCGTTCTGCACACAGACCAGCCGGTCACCTTCCCAGGAGATAGTGGTCTACAGGTGAGAGGAGATACAAGTAATGCATTCTATTGTCTCACACACACACGCACGCACATGCACACGCACTTACTCAATGTAACCGCCCAGTAGAAATGTGTACTACAGGGAAATCCTTCACTGTAAGTCAATGGGCTGGTTTCTGAGTGCAAACAGCTCAAGACGTCTTGAATGACACTGGAGACATAACAGTGTAAGTACAAACATATGGAAATGATTTTGTCTCGGCTCGAGGGGACTCAAAAATGTTGCTGAAATCTATTGGTTTGTAAACGCACTATGCGATGACCCTTTAAAATCACATTATACTTAAGCCACACACCAAATTGTTTTTTATCGAAAAGCGATCAGCATCTCCAAAACACCTAAACAAGCCCGTTCATATTCATACCAACAACTTAGTCTTCTTTTGTATCTACGCACACATGATAAAGACTGTAATGTTTGCAGCCCTTAAATGACATAACCAAACAGTATTCTACAGTGTATTATACATATAATAAGCAAGCAGGGCTGCCCATAAGGGGGTATAAAGTGGAAAGCTTTCTAGGGGCCAGGAATACGTCAAAAGCACACCAGGAAGGCCCATTCACTGGACCTTTTCAGGGGCCTAGACATTTCCGTTGGCAGTCCTAGTCAACTCTTATAAATGGTAAGTTGGGCTTAAATATTTGTCCCATTGGTCAATAACAAAATGTAATGTAATTTAATTCTCTGAAGGTGTTCACAGCAGCACACAATGTAACGGCTTATGGGCTTGGAAAGTAATCAGTCCACAGCGGCTTACAAAAGCAGTTCATTTTGGAAAGTAAGCAAATTCTAATAATATCTCAGGAGCAAAAAACATATTTGGAAACGACATGAAGCTCCAGATTCACCCTCTCACATTATTCTAAAACTATATTCCCTCTAGACAGAAGCGTCATGCACCTTTATTTTTAAGGGGGCACAGTGTGCACAACACATGGAAACAGGTGCCAAAAATACTGATATTAAAAGGAAAATCCACTTCTGATCCAAATCTGAGGGGGCACGTTTCAATGGGCATGATGCCTCTGCCTCTAGAACCCATTTTCAGGTAGAACCCAAATTTAAAAATAAACCTTAAAAGTTTAATTCAAAAGTTCTGAGAAGAATCACTGTTACACTTTATTTGGATTGTCAAGATTACTACTCTAAAAATATGTATTCTACTATAACAAACTATACAAAAATGAATTGAATGATTGCTAAGGTTAGGGTTAGGGAAATAGTTAGGGTAAGGGATGCATTATGTTAAAGGTTAGGGAGAGTAGACAGTTAATTGAAGTGTTAAAGATAGTCTGTATCTGTAAAGTATCTAAAGTTTGACTAGTGTTACTAGAACCACTGAGGGTTTTGATCCAAAAAAACAAACTCAAAACTGTTGTTTTGTTTGCCTATATTCTCCAACAACCCTTTGTTTAAAGCACACATAAAGCCTTAAATGTATGTGGGGGTTCCACTACAGGAAATATGAATTATCAAACAGCTCAAGATACTTCAAGTCCCCCCACTCTAGTCTTCAGAAATATGGTTTGATAGTCTTTAAAAAACTGATCTATCAGTGAATGTGAAACGGATATATTGTCAACTCACCATGCATTTTCTGTCATCCACTCCAGTCAGGTCCTCCTCAAACTCCTTCCCAACATAAAAATCCATGTTGTAGTTCCTGAAGGTACTGAGTGTCTTGATGATGATATGATCGCCATCGTGAATTATGTCTTTGTCAGGCTTCAACAACGTGGCAATCTTCCTAATGGCAACATTCACATCTGTGTGGCGAATTGGGTTCCCCCAAAAATAAAGCTTTAGGTAGCGGGTAGCAGGATGGCTGTATGGCCTGACATTACACTTACTTTTCCTGTTTATGGATGCCTATGTAACTGGTATACAGACCAGCGCTACAAATGAACATCCTACTTCAACTAAATTGTATATCTACTTCTGTTAATATATACAGGTGTAACGTATGTTTCAGATGGTTTTACGTCGATATTAACCGCAGGCCGTAGTGGTCCTGATGTGACCAAAATCTACGTATGGAGCAGCAGGTATCATTGCACAGGTAAAGATCGAGTCCTTGACATTTAGCGCTAAAATATTTGTGACAACTCACCAAGTGCCTTCAAGTACTCCTCAAAGTTGTCATTGTAGATCATTTTCCAATACCCATTCAGGTCAACTGTCATCTTGTCTCTTTCAAGTTTATTTAGACTACTTACAGTAAAACGGTAAAACAAGATCCGATATCGCTGATAACTAAGACTATAATGCGGGACTGTTGTCCATACGTCAAATTCTAATCAAAATACAATCGTGTAATCAAAATATCTTCATTTAATATTAGTTTCTAATAGTTTTTTTGCAGGTATTGGAACCTCCTTTGTTCCCTCCCTCCGTAGCTTGTCAGTGAGCTCATTGCGGACCCCACAACACCCCTCCTCCTCATGAGAGAACATGTCGAGGACATGTCGAGGACATGGGCTATGCGGAGGACATACATCGCTATACTTTCTATTTTAAACCACAGTTATTAGAAAAACGTATAAACAGTCACGCAAAGTGCGTTCAATAAAAAGTGCTCTGTTATGCACATTGTTCTTGCATGAAAATATACATGTAGGATTTGTCTTGCTGGCGCGGCACATTTTTCGTGTAATAATTAAATTACAATTCTAGCAGTGTTGACAACAGCATAGCGCTCTTTTGTCTTTAACACTCATTGGAACAGTATCCACATAACATGATGCCAAGTATACTGGTGACAATAAGGCGCTTTCGCTTTTTTTATGAATAAATAAATACCTCTCGTGGTTGCTGGGGACTGTTAAGATTACTAAAATCCTTAGATAAAAGATGTGTCACTGTGACATCCAAATGAGAGATTGGAGGCGACTAAAAAAAAAGAGCTCAATGTTGTCTGCCAGAATATAGAGGCACCTGCTGCTTACATTGAGGAAGAATAGACATGCAAAATCTCCTGCTTACTCATTCCTTCACTAAGAAAAAATACATGCATAATCATTTTCTGAAATATCTACTTTCATTTCATTTATTATACAGGAAAGTTAAAAGTAACAATTCAGTTACAATATAAACGGGCCTGACTCAGTTTAAAAACTGATTTCCAGCAGTTTCCTGTTCTGCAGACTAAGCAGACATAGAACATAATTACGACTTTGATTGTTTATCAAATAACACTTTTATGTCAAAATAAATGGAAAACACATGGTGAAAATTTAATTCTACAGCATCTATAACTCCATTTTCAATGAACAAGCATTTCATCATACCTGGCATAAGTCTACTTACTACCCAGCTTGCAAAAAAAGTTAAAGTATAAATTCACCTGACTGTCCATTAATTGCTCTGTTTGGAATCCCAGGTAACTCGATTAAATTAAATAATAAATACTCTGAAATTATTGCTTTCATAACATTATTAGCTAGACGCAGGATTTTACTATTGTGGAAATCCTGCCAGCCCCCTTAGCTTCCCAGTGGCTAACCAATGTCCTATTTTTTTTGTAATTGGAGAAAATTAACTACTCCTTGAAGGGATCTCACTCTAAATTCTTTGACAAATCGAAGTCATTTATCTCATATTTCAACAGTTTGCAGAGGCTTCCCACAGATTTTCCTTAAACCAAGTTAGTATTAGTATTAATCTTACTGTTGTAAATTAGATATAAATGTATGTCTGTGTGATGTGTTTTCATCTGGATGTTTTGTGGGGGGTTTGGGGGTAGGGGAATCGGGTGGGATATAGAGGAGGGAAGGGGGAGGGTATGGGGAAGAACATTTTGCTATGTACCTTTTTTGTCATCATTGCTGTACATGTGATAAATAAATATATTTATGTAACAAATGTACATTCATTTCTATCAATGTATTAATGTTTTGAAAATGATTATTATTATTCTAATAGGTCATACACTGGTGTTTCTCAGAAAAAAACAATGATCCTAAATGTTCCATGGTCTAACAGTCCAGAGATAAAACATTCTCACCAAGAACAAAATGTATTATTATGAACTTTTGGGGAAATGTGGTCAACAAGGTTAAGAACGTTTTCCTGTAGAGATGCATGACCCAACCTGTCCTCACACAAAAGTCTGGTTAGCTCAACATTACGTGCTTCCTTCAATCAAGGCCAATGGCAGAGCCTAATTGTTTTCTCAGTCATCCAGGATCTTCACAGGTGTCCCTGTCTGCTTGGTGAGCGGCCTTAGCGGCACATCTTTATATTTCTGCTCACTATCTTCAGTGTAGAGGTTGTGCTTGTGGATATACTCGATGACAGAGTCTGGGACCAGGTATTTGACGCTGAGCCTTCGTCTCAGTGCTCGCCGGACTTTGGTGGCGCTGGACTCGTTGCGAATCCACTCGCGCACCAGGAAGATGTTGCTGCGGTGGCGGGAGAGCGTGTCAGACTCGTGCACGGCGCGCTCGGGATCCTGCTCCCCCCGGCTGATGCACACCAGGCCGAAGCGTCCCGCCAACTCCTCTACGTGGTCTTCCAGCCACAGGCCCGGCACCCTGAAGGTGTCCAGGAAGTCAGCCCCACATAGCAACTTCAGGCTGAGACCAGAACCTAAGAGAGGACCAATAAAAGAAAGTGATGAATGGTTAGCTTCGATAACTCACCCAGGAGACATTAGCTAGTGGCATCCATGTTGAGGTAAACATAAAAGCAATGTTGTAGGTTGGCTGAGGGTTAGTTGTTGGGTTTACTTATTCTGCCCCACCCTATGCCAGCAGTCCACTGACACTGTTACCACTGTATGTCGCAAGTAACTTATATGACGTCCCCATTTAACAGCCTGTTTTAAAAGGTGTGGTTTCGGAGTTAATTTTTGATATGTGAAGATAAGCCACGTTGCCCTGTTTTAATAGAAGTGTGCTGGAAAGACAATTAGGTAATATCTTGATCACCCTCATGGTTAAACAGGGGAGTACAAACTACATGAAATTTGTTCATGTAGTTATTATAAATTGCAGGTGTGTTAGTTATAAGCAAGTTCCAGATGAGCTGGAAAGAAGATGTCGCGTAGTAAAATGTTAGAGATCAACGTTCACTTTATTGGACAGGAAATTGGTGAAAGATAGTTCTTGCTGATTTGTCTTTGTTATCAGTATGTTAAAACAGGCAGAACGGGCATCTTGTACGTAGGGAACATCACTAGTAAAAGCTGAGAAAGTAAAAGCTAAATTCAGCACACATGCTCATGAGGAGGGACTGAGGTCAAAGGCCATATTCGGGCCACTAGGGGTCCGATAGTCGGCATTTCGCTGCAGTAGTAAGGTGTACATACTGGCACCACAGTGACGTGCCCAATACCAGTGTACCGGTATTTCAGGAGATGGGATGGTTGGGTAGTCAATGTTTTTACACCTGATTGAGCTCTTACACCTCTTTTACAGTAGTCATTGTTGTTATTTTGTTCACCCTATGCTTTCACTAAAGGACAGGTGAAGAGTTTGACTATTCCCTTTTCCTTGCATGACGTAACACCACTAACATATCCTGTGTGGTCTATAGCATGTTTTTGTAGTGCAGATGCATTGTGCACATTAGCAATATATGATGCCCTATTTGTTGGGTCTAATTTTAGAATTTTAGAATATGCCAGTGCTTTTTGAGGATTGCTTCAATTTTGTAGACTGTCACATTGCTTTTCTTCATTGGTTTTGAGAATTTTTTCTTTCTGTTTCTGTGATATTTGCATAAATGCATCACCATTTTTTTGTATGAAAATTGGATTACTGATCACAGATTCCAGGGTTGATCCCACAAAATTGTCTGTATGATAAATCATTAATTAAAGAAAGGCCATACTGTCTGCCCTTAACTGGGGTTTTGTGGCCTTTGTATACAAGTCTGTGTGTAGAACATCATTGTATTAAATCACCATTGAACTTTCTCATCAGTCTGCAATAATTTACTTCTTGCTGACTTCATGTTCAGAGTACAAAGGCACCATCTATGTGCCTTTTCTATAGCAGGATTTCAGACAAGAAACACTGTGTCTGTTTTGTAAACCAATGATTACACAATCGTCCCACATACAGATTCGCATTGTTGGCAGAAAAGTCTAATTAGGAGGAAAAGGTCTGATTCAAAGACCAAGTATTTGCTGCATTATACCGGCTGATTAAGTAGTTGGATGCATTCATTGGACAGAGTACTAGAGTACCGTTTTTATGACCTAAAGTTGAGTCTCTGTTGGTTAAGATTTCTGAAGGGTGTAGGTGTAGCCATCTTTGTACAAGTTATGTTGTTGCTAGGTAACATACTGTGATTCATGGGAAAAAAACTGCCAAGGTAACCGGCTCACATAAATGGAATTCCATGGTCACTCTCACTCCAAATGGTTGATAAATGGTTTATGTTTCAAGTTAATTAAGTGCTGTGGGCAATAGGGCAGAAATGAGGATATGGATTATATTTGAGGCTGTCAAGGGTTATTGAAATTCTACCAAATACGGTCATACAGGCAAACAAGAAAAATCTGCTGTGAGATGATGCTTTGGCCATATTTCCTTTAACTGTATCACCCTGAACCTTTTTTTTGCTGAACTGTTTCTTACTGTGCTTTACTGAAGGGTACAGTTATGCACTGTGTGTTCTAAGCAGTTCACATTTGTTAAACATATACGCCTACACATGATCTGAGTGTTTGGCTGGTATAAACATGGAAAAAAAACGTTTTTTAATTTACTGTATAAAATTGTTTTTATTAGCATTTCACCAAAACCTAGAGTTCTTATGACATGCCGCTATACTTCCTCTTACCTTAGCTTTAAACCTACAGAATACCCCGGAAGAACTTCGCGCTAGTGCCTAGTAGCCTTTACCTAACCAGCTGTTCCTGTGCCATCCACATGGGGGAATAATGAAGTTAGTGTTCAAATTGTTATATGTTAAACCAATACAAGTTTAATCATTGTCTATGGCAGTGGTTCCCAACCATAGACCGTATATGGCACTGGACGTAACAGGTGTGACGTCACCCATTAATTTGTGAAGATCTGATTTGAGTCGTCGAGTTTGCCATTACAAGCGCAGCCATCTTGGTTGCGGATGTGACCATTTTAGACGAGAGGCGGTATCTGACTGTGACGTTAGCAAAGAGTTGGCAACGCTGCTTACGCCCTATGTTACATTACACACTTTCACTGGCACAGTCAATGTCAATCACATCATAGCCACTCCCTAAAATTAGCTTAAATGGTTTGCTACATTGTTGGCAAAGTGATTGATTTAGAATGATTGGAACCCTTGGTAAAGATGAGAAAGGTATGCTATCAAAAAATATTAAAATATGAGTACAATAGAACCTTTAAAGGAACCCTCCAGACGCCTAAACACAATGATTGTGCCGGTCATGTTTCCCAAGTGACAGAGACTAAAAACAACTTCTCAATGCGTTTTGGAATATCAAAATTGGCCACGATAAAAATCTAAATTGGGCTCTGGTGATGTTTTTGACGTCACTGGAGTAATTTTTAGAAATTAGAATCAGGGGAGATGTGTGGTTGATTTTCTGATCTTTATTTGTCGTGGCCCTGAATTGAATTGATTGGAAAATAAAACTTCCATAGTGAGTGAAAAAATAATACGGATTGGATTCTTCCATTAAATACGTAGCTAAATAAGAAATGTTAGAGAGGGATTTTCGTCTACAATGGCTAATGCAAGTGACGAAATACCTGAAGAGCTGGACAATTTTCAACTCTGATCAAGTGTTACTGCATGATAATGAGGCAATAGCAGGAGCTGGGTGAATCAAGCAGCTGCAGGTGAAAATATTGAGCCCAGGGTGAACTCGCATTGGTTGTGTTGGTGGAAAATTCCCAGCAATGGCAATAGAGACAGTGTTCCTTGTAAAGATTGGTACTGGGCTCAGTTTTGATTTCAACCCTCTCCAGCCAAGAACATGATTCCTATGTTTGTTAGATCAGTGGTTCCCAAACCTCTTCTCGGGGACCCCCAGACAGGCCATGTTTTTGTTTTAACCCTGAAAAGGCACACCTGATTCAATTAGTCAAAGGTGTAATGTGTAGTTGACTAATTTAAATCAGTTGTGTCATTTCAGGGTGAAAATAAAAACCTGGCCTGTCTGGGGGTCCCCGAGGAGAGGTTTGGGAACCACTGTGTTAGGTCATCCAAGTTTCACATGGACTGATGTGTATGGAAACCTTCAGTGTGCTGAAACGTGAACTAGATATACCAGCCGGGTCCA
Organism: Umbra pygmaea; assembly: GCA_016801145.1. Taxonomy (NCBI): domain Eukaryota; kingdom Metazoa; phylum Chordata; class Actinopteri; order Esociformes; family Umbridae; genus Umbra; species Umbra pygmaea. Next base: position 6,827 of record JACXGM010025059.1, on the reverse strand, counting down.
GAAGGTTTAGCACAAGCAGAGGCATGAAGCTGGTTAGCGTGATCTAGCTTCAGTCGACTTTGGATGACTTACTGACAAATTGTATCGACAAAGAATATGGTGAATGGCCAAGTAGCTCAAGGCGTAGTCACTGGACCGGAGAGTAGCTGAGGTAAGGTGCCGGTTAGCAAGATCTAGGATGTATTGTTTGTGTTTATACTTGTATGAACGCATAGGCATTGATTTCGGTGGGGAAGGTGGGTACGCGTACTCACCAGATTTCGCTGAGTCATTTTGTACCCACCACTTTTTTTGAAAACCTCAAACTCAATTTAGTACACAGCATGGATCTGCAGACCACTGACACAAAAGTAAAACGCGATATGTTTATTACTTAAGATTTGCTGGTATTGTGGCTAGGTCTTGTGCATTTGCACACATGTGATCCGCTGGTTTAACTCTTCTCTTGCAATTAATGTTAGCCTTAGCTACCAACTTACTTAGTTACGTTTTGCGTTCATACAGCAAGCATTGTATAGTACACATGTTTGTGGAGTAGTCAGGATCTTGTTTAATTATTGCTTGAATCTATTGCTGAATTTGGGAATAGTTGTGATGATTACGATGGAGATTGCATGCTTTCAAGTTTTGGTCAGAATGCCTGCTGTAGATTGGATGGATGCATATTGTTGTGAATTGAGAGTACTCAGCTCATGCTGTGATAGAGCGTTCATCCGTGCGACACATATTTTTTCTTTTTCAATCTTGGCAAAAGTTGTAGTGAAACTTGCAGAAGTTGTGTTGTGTGTAGATACGGTCAACCGTACTGGGAATCAAAATATTAGCAAAAGGCATAGCCACACCTTTGCCCACTGAACATCAACATGTAGTCTATGGTAGACCACGCCTATTTTCCTTTCGTAGCTCCTCTCTCTGAGTCGAATGTCACGTCATATCACATTGTCAACATGAAACATCATGGATACATTAAGCAGAACATAGTGGGCCATACTGTATGACTGACGCTTTTTGAAAACTTAAGGCTTTCTTCAAGTTCTTCATAAAATGTCTCGGACATATCACATTTTTATATACATTTTTATTCATTTACATTAGTAAGCTACAGGACAGAGTCTTTCAAAACATGACCTGCGCGAAAGAGAAAAAAATTAATGCGTCATTGTACCTGGCACATTTCAAACCAAACCGACGGCCATGTCAGATTAAACAATGTGAGTGAAACATAGCTTTTATCAATTCATTCCTTTTATATCAAGCCAAATCACCTTGACAGCAATGAGATTAGTGACGAGGGCAAATATTTTTACTGACATAGTTCTTTCTGAAAAAATATCCACTAGACTTTGAAAGAAATGACTTGTGTGTCCCCAGCTTCCCCGGCCCAGAGGGAAAACTTCATGATCAATGATCTGCACACCAACCTATCATGCTCAAACATCATTAGCTGTATTGACATTCTGTCCACAGAGCTACTACAATAGAAGAGCACAAGGCCTTCATAATAAAGGTCAGATGATTTGGCTGAGATGATGAAGAATCAGATGCTACGATTCAAACCAGGTTCTAATAAAGATCGAGGAAGAGAGGCCAGGGTCAATTTAGAGGCTTATGAATAATAGAGGATGATGCCAGTTTAGACGACTAGCTCATCCTCAGTTCATATTTCACTACATAGAAATGCATTCAATAGAAAGGTCACTTTCAAGTGCAGTGAAATAATGATGTGGTTTCGGGGTTGGACCGGGCCAAAACTCGGACAGGCAAAATGACGGCGGGTCTTACTTGAGGGGAGATGAGGGTATGAGGTTGGAGCCTGGTTCTTCCATGTGCTCTCTTGGTACTGCTTCAGTATCCGACTGTAATGGTACCTGCCAGCAGGGCAAAGAAAAGAGACAGAAAAACCAACATACGACAGTTACAAACAAAATCAATAAAGGAATCTCTGCTTCCGTTGTAACCAAAGGCTCCTAAAGATGTTCCAAAACATTTGCGTTAGGGTTACATCTAAAGTTCCTAAAGCCCGGCTGCACCGTGGACGCAGGCAACTCCATGGCTTTGATCAGCTCCCTCGTTGAGCAAACACGGCTTAAAATGAAGACAGCTAAACCAGGGTGGTGGTGGTGGTGGGTGATTGAGTTGTTAAGGCATCACGAGTTGGGTTAGCAAAAGTCTTAGTGTTTACGTTCACGTCTACCTGTTGTAAATTAATTACATGTTTATGTGTAATAGTCAATAAAATATTGCTGGTCCAATTGGTTATTAAATCAATAGTGAGTGCCATTGTGGTCTGTCTGTTCTGTACGCATCGATTCTGGTGTGGCATATACCCTTAGTCACCGTGACAACGTGTCACAATATGTAACAACAAAAGCACAGTGAGCCAGCAGACACTGACCCAGCTCTGACCCCGGTGAAGTCTGTATCCTGGCAGGGGGCCCCTGTTGCCACAGTAGCCATGGAACCCCGGGCCTCACAGCCTTACATCCTGCCTGATCCCTGGCAAGGCAAACATCCGGCATGGAGGAACAACTCAAGAGATTTCTAGTCAGGGAGGCTTCATGGTTTGTCTATTGGGATCAGGCTTGCAGAGGACATTCTTCAGAGAACGAAACACTAATGAAAAGCTGAACGACGGGGGGCTGTGAATGAGGTGGGGGGATGGAAACCAAGGCTCCGGGTTAGTGTACAGCTGGTGGTAAAGTATGAGTGGTAGCTGTCCACACACAGTGAAATGTGATGTTTATGGACAGGTTGTCGAAGGTAGACAAGTTGTGATGGTTTTTGAAAGGTGTGGAAAGATGGCCTGCAGGTGGCGCCTTGTTCAGCAGACACACAGTTGCAGATTCATGTCGGGACACGTTTAAATACAGGGTCTGAATGTCGGGACACGTTTAAAACAGGGTCTGAATGTCGGGACACGTTTAAATACAGGGTCTGAATGTCGGGACACGTTTAAATACAGGGTCTGAATGTCGGGACACGTTTAAATACAGGGTCTGTATGTCAACTGTCTGTCAGCCCTTTCTGTGATTGTAGTCCAAACCCTTTGTGATTGTAGTCCAAACCCTTTGTGATTGTAAGTAAGTAAGTAAGTAAGTACATTTAATTTATATAGCACATTTTCACAGACCAGAGATCACAAAGTGCTTTACAGAGAGAAACCAATACAAATATAAAAACAGCATACATGAAAATCAAATGCTAACGGAAAGCTTGTCTAAAAAGATGTGTCTTAAGGTGTGCTTTAAAAGTGTCCACAGTATCCATAGCTCTTAAGGCGAGAGGGAGATCATTCCACAGCCTGGGAGCTACTATACAAAAAGCACGGTCACCCCTTGTTTTAAAATGAGTTCTAGGGACAGTTAAAAGGCCTTGACCTGAAGACCTCAAAGACCGCCCAGAGGTGTGTATGTGGAGCAAGTCTAAGATGTAAGAGGGTGCTTGACTGTGCAAAGCTCTATATGTGAAAACTAAAACTTTAAAATGGACTCTAAAATAAATAGGAAGCCAATGTAATTCCTTCAACACCGGAGTGATATGAGCACGCTTATTGGTCCTGATCAAGAGCCTAGCAGCTGCGTTCTGAACAACTTGCAGTCTGTCCATGGATGACTTGTTTAGACATGTGTACAATGCATTACAATAATCCAAGCGTGAAGAAATAAAAGCATGAACAAGCATCTCCATCTCCTTTTTAGCAACTACATGTCTTATTTCTGCAATGTTCCTCAGGTGAAAGTAACAGGAACGGACAACAGATTTCACATGTGTGTTAAAACACATACATGTCTTATTTCTGCAATGTTCCTCAGGTGAAAGTAACAGGAACGGACAACAGATTTCACATGTGTGTTAAAACAACTACATGTCTTATTTTTGCAATGTTCCTCAGGTAAAAGTAACAGGAACGGACAACAGATTTCACATGACTGTTAAAACAACTACATGTCTTATTTTTGCAATGTTCCTCAGGTGAAAGTAACAGGAACGCACAACAGATTTCACATGTGTGTTAAAACACATAGATTTGTCAAAAATGACACCCAAATTCCTCATAGTGTCGCAATCAGAGGTAGATAAGGGCCCAATAGCCTGCCTAATCGTAGGAGAAATATTATCTGAGGCAATGATCATCACCTCAGTTTTATCAGTGTTCACTTGCAGTAGGTTGTCAGCCATCCATTTGTTAATTGATGATAAACAACTCTGCAATAGTGACAATTTGTCAGGCTGGTCAGGGTTAAAAGAAATATACAGTTGGATGTCATCTGCATAGCAATGGTAAGATATATCTTTAAAATCCTTAATAATCTTTCCAAGAGGAAGCATATACAAACTGAACAACAAGGGACCCAACACAGAACCCTGGGGCACACCACAGGACAGAGGAGCAGGGACTGATGTAAAAGTGTCAACTGACACAGCAAAACTCCTGTCAGAAAGGTACGAGGAGAACCAATCCAGTGCTGATCCGGAAATGCCCACATATTTGTTAAGCCTATCAATCAGAATACTGTGATCGACAGTATGAAAAGCTGCACTAAGGTCAAGCAGGACAAGCACAGTACATTTACCTGTGTCAGCAGCCATCAGTATGTCATTTGACACCCTGAGTAGGGCAGTTTCAGTAGAGGGCATCCCTCGAAAGCCAGACTGAAATTTATCATGGATGTTGTAATCGTCCAAAACGGTGTTTAGCTGCATTGCCACAACCCTTTCTAAAATTTTTGAAATAAAAGGCAACTTGGAAATAGGTCTATAGTTATTAAAAACTGTTCAATCAAGATTATTATTTTTCAAGAGTGGCTGAACCACAGCATGCTTAAAATGGCTAGGAACATGACCCTGAACCAGAGACTTGTTTATAATGGAAACCAGCCACGGGCCAATCGAATGAATTGTTTTCAACAGTAAGGATGTTGGCAGAATATCTAAAGGGCATTGAGATGGTTTCATCTTTCCCACTAAATTAATAAGATTGGTTAGAGTAATGGGGTGAAAGGAGTCCAGGATTGGTGTTCTTGGCTGGCTAATTATAAAGGGACTATTTGAAGGCATAATGCTTGTCCTGACCGCTCTCACCTTAGCCAAAAAATGAGAGAGAAATTTATTGCAGTCATCATTAGAGGACACGGGGAGATGAGGTGTAGCTGGAGAAGCAATGTTACTAATAGTATCAAACAGCACTTTAGGATTTCCTTTACAGGAGGAAATTAGATTTGTAAAATAGGTAGCTCTAGCATCCCTAACCATATCGTTAAAAGTAGTTAAAAGATCTTTTAGGTGTAACCGATGGACCTGGAGCTGAGTTGCTTTCCACAAACGCTCAATTTTCCGAGAGCTGCGCCTAAAGCTGCGAATGACATCGTTCATCCACGGGGATGTATTTATAGTGGGATACTGTCTGGACTTAAGTGGTGCTACCTTATCCAAAACTAAAGTGCACTGTTCATTAAAAGATAGCACAAGAGCATCCACATCATTAGCGCGAGGAACCAAGCTTGTGTCAAACGCAGCAGAGAATTTTTCCACGGCAAGCTGGTTTATCAAACGCGTGCAAAAAGCATGTTTAACAGGCAGAGGATCTCCATTAACAACAAGATCAAATAAAACGCAATTATGGTCACTAACAAAAGAGTCTTCAATAAGTAAGCTGCAAATGCTTAAACCATGGGAGAAGACAAGATCGAGACTATGGCCCTTATTGTGCGTAGGCCCCGAGACATGTTGAATAAAGTTAAAAGATTCAGTGATGTTTACGAAATCAGAGACATTGTTGCAAGTAATATCATCAACATGGATATTAAAATCACCAACAATGAGCACTCTATCCAGCTTAATAATTGATGATAAAAAATCAGTGAAATCACTCAGAAAAGACGTCGTTGGCCCAGGCGGCCTATACACTAAAATACAATAGAATGGCTTTAATCGACCCACTTTCGTCAGCTGCAGTTCGAAGGAAGAATATGTTTCAGCGTTAATCGACTGGCAGGTGAAACGTTTTTTAAAAACCACAGCAAGACCACCACCACGGCCCGAAAGTCTCAGTGTGCTGATAAAAGTACAATCCACAGGGCAAAGCTCGTTCAAATGACAATACTCCATATTCCGTTGCCATGTCTCCGTAAGCAGTATAAAATCCAGGTTCTTCGTAGTAAAGAAGTCATTAAGAAAATATGCCTTATTTGAAATTGAGCGTGCGTTTATCAAAGCCATCTTGAGAGGTGTAGGATTAACACTTACCGCAGAGGCCCGTAGCAGTAGCCTCAGGTGCTTGGCGCAGGCACCGCGTTCAGTGGTACGGTTTCTCTGAGGTCTGATGATCGGGCCCATATGGACGTCAGGGAAGACAGAACGAAGAAATTAAGGTCTCAATTCACCGTCAGTCAGACACCAGAACAAGGGAATACTCTCCGGAGAAGTTACAAAAGGTACATTTCTTAAGGCTCTCCTTAATTGAACCTGCCTCCCAGCCCTTCTACCACGCTTTCTCCGCCGCTTTTTCGGGACTCGATGTAAACATTCGTTGTACAACGAAGAGCCAGCAGGCGTTAGCGGACGAAGAAATGGGGAACTGGTAGTGTAAGCACCCGGCTTGTAGTCCAAACCCTTTGTGATTGTAGTCCAAACCCTTACTGTGATTGTAGTCCAAACCCTTACTGTGATTGTAGTCCAAACCCTTTGTGATTGTAGTCCAAACCCTTACTGTGATTGTAGTCCAAACCCTTACTGTGATTGTAGTCCAAACCCTTACTGTGATTGTAGTCCAAACCCTTACTGTGATTGTAGTCCAAACCCTTACTGTGATTGTAGTCCAAACCCTT
>JACXGM010025058.1:0-15468 GCA_016801145.1 Umbra pygmaea | reverse complement strand
AAGCATCTATACTATATATATATATATACTGTAACACCTCTAGAAGCATCTATACTATATATATATATACTGTAACACCTCTAGAAGCATCTATACTATATATATATACTGTAACACCTCTAGAAGCATCTATACTATATATATATATACTGTAACACCTCTAGAAGCATCTATACTATATATATACTGTACCACCTCTAGAAGCATCTATACTATATATATACTGTAACACCTCTAGAAGCATCTATACTATATATATACTGTAACACCTCTAGAAGCATCTATACTATATATATACTGTAACACCTCTAGAAGCATCTATACTGTATATATACTGTAACACCTCTAGAAGCATCTATACTATATATATACTGTAACACCTCTAGAAGCATCTATACTATATATATATATACTGTAACACCTCTAGAAGCATCATCTCCAGGGCCGTCGCTAGTGGGGTGAAAGGTGGTGACAATTATAGGGGCCCCCACTGCACAGGGGGCCCCACAAAACCCAGCAGTTATATTATAGAGGCCCCTGTTATGTGAATAATTCTAATATTTATATTAGTTCTATGACTGACATTTTAATGAAAACCACAGAAACATACAATTTGATTAAAGAAGCTTTCCAAATATCTGCTCCTCTCCCATTCCTAAAAGGGTTTAGTCAGATCCGAAGAATAATTATTCAGTTATTGAAAAATATTAGATGGAACCAATGAAGTTGTAAGTCCCACCCCAACTCGTGAACAGAACCAATCAAGAGTTGAGGCGGCAGCTGAAGTTAACGATGAACTTCGTGGAAGAGCAAAAGACTGACTGAAACTTTCAGGGAAAGGAAAACATAAATCAGGGTACCAGAAGCACCATGGATAGAAGGAGAGGGAGGCCAGGACAGTTGCTGTATCTTAGTCGACCAAGACGTTCTTTAAGACAGGTTAGGGTATTGTCATCTTTTTCGCTGCCCAAATAGGAAATATACAGTCTACACTTTTCATTACCAGCGTGCAGCAAAATCGACCGAATGATTACGTGGTCAAAATCCCGTCTTTATTATGCTATTGTGAATAGAGATTGTTTGTAAAACACACCAAGAAATTAACGAGTCACAACGCTTGTCACAAGCATTATGCACCTGCCAGATGTTGATGTATGTTATTAGTCAAGAAAACACAAATACAGCAAACTGCTCTCAGATGGATACATTTATTAGCTTTATATAAAGATATAACACAGTTCCATATATCATCTTTATTTAAAAATAAGACAATGAGTCATTATAGTGGTTGTATTATATTTCTTTTTTGCATTTGATGTTTACTTTTCTTAAACATTTCTCAATGTTTACTTTTTGATTTATGAATTATCACAGACTGGTGGGGAAACTTATATGGCTGGTCCTTTTTTAAATTGGTTTTATGACTTAACAATGTTTTTTGTTAGTTTTTATTGTTTTAATATTTGTTTTCAGTTGTATGCAAAAGTGTAGGCACCCCTGACAATTTCCATGATTTTTATGTATAAATAATTGGGTGTTTGGATAAGCAGTTTCTTTTTGATCTATAAAGTAACTGAAGGACACTGCGATATTTCAGTAGTGGTAGTAGGTTTATTGGATGAACCGAAAATGTGCAATATGCCTCAAAATGAACTTAGATAGGTGCATATATTTGGGCACCCCAACAGACTAATCAATATTTACCCTTTAGCAGAAATAACAGCCTCTAGACTCTTCCTATAGCCTGTAATAAGTGTCTGGATTCTGGATGAAGGTATTTTGGACCATTCCACCTTGCAAAACATCTCCAGTTCAGTTAGGTTTAATGGTTGTCGAGCATGGACAGCCTGCTTCAAATCACCCCACAGATTTTCAATGATATTCAGGTCTGCGGACTGGGATGGCCATTCCAGAATATTGTACTTGTTCCTCTGCGTCAATGCCAGAGTAGATTTTGAGCAGTGTTTTGGGATGTTGTCTTGTTGAAATATCCAGCCCCGGCATAACTTCAACTTTGTGACTGATTCCTCTACATTATTCTCAAGTATCTGTTGATATTGAGTGGATTCCAAGCAACCCTCAACTTTAACAAGGTTCCCAGTACCGGCACTAGCCACACAGCCCCACAGCATGATGGAAACTCCCATATTTTACTGTGGGTCGCAAGTGTCCTGGAATGCTGTGTTCTTTCGCCACATCAGTCTACAGCACCTTCTTCCAAAATGAAGCTGGCTTGTCCAAATGTGCGTTTGCATACCTCAAGCGACATTGTTTGTGGCGTGTGTGCAGAAAAGGCTTCTTCTGCATCCCTCTCCCATACAGCTTCTCCTTGAATGATGCACAGTGACACCATCTGTAGCAAGATGATGTTGTAGGTCTTTGGAGGTTGTCTGTGGGCTGTTTTCGACCGTTCTAACCATCCTTTGCCTTCAATATTTTACTTGACCTGCCACTTTTGGTCTTAAAAAGAACTGTGCCTGTGGTCTTCCATTTCCTAACTATGTTCATATATTGTGCAGTATATGATGAGGGTGGTAGGGGCCCACATCAAGATTTTTTCAGGGGGCCCCGAATCCTCCAGCTACGGCCCTGCCTATACTATATATACTGTTGTGCTTTTAATCACATACACATTAATAAACAGTCTAAACCCATAGACCAGGGGCCTATACTATATATACTGTTGTGCTTTTAAACACATACACATAAATAAACAGTCTAAACCCATAAACCAGGGGCCTATACTATATATACTGTTGTGCTTTTAAACACATACACATAAATAAACAGTCTAAACCATAGACCAGGGGCCTATACTATATATACTGTTGTGCTTTTAAACACATACACATAAATAAACAGTCTAAACCCACCATCCATTAAGACAGCTGGTGGGTCTACATCTATCATCAGCCACATACATTTCAGATCCTTAACTAACAACACAGACTTCCATATGCATTGGTCCCTCTTTGCATCTCTATGCAAAGAGGGGCCAAGTCGAGGGAACTGTAGTGGAAGTTTAGAATGTTTACAGGACAGATATGCAGATATTAAGAGCTGGCACCTGGCTGGCTACCCTACACCTATTGCTTCCTTAGAGACGCAAATAGAGAGGATGAAGGGAGGTGTGAAGTATTCACCCCTCTCACTGGACCACACAGCTGAATGTAAAGACCAACGGAACACCTAATTTAAGACACCAGCCAATGGACCAAATAGTATGATATTTTATGTTTTCCTGACTTTCCCCAAAGGGAAACTTTGTTAAACACGTACCACTGTGTTGCACATGTCATGTTTCTCTTTATAGATAACTTATAGTTGGCTGGCCAGAATATGGAGGAAAGTTCCACAGAGTCAAATGTATGTTTCCCCCCCTGGGGTGGGACATTTAAAATTCATGTAAATGCACAAAGCCAGTTCTTTTGTACTCAATGTAAATGTCTACAGCCGGTCTTTTGTACTGATTGTATTTGTGACCTAAAGTCTGTGAATAATGTAATCAATGTAAATTTGGCAATAGCGGTCCTTTGTTTCCACTTTAGATGGCCAGTGAAATGTGATTCCCATTGGGGTTGAGCGGGAATGGGGGAGCACTTTTTCGGGAAGAGGATAAAAGTCTATGTTCAACTAAGTTTGTGGTGTCTGTCGTAACCGAGTCTCCTGGCATACGTTTCGTTGCCATAGTACTGTGTGTAAACTGTATATAGCTATTCTTTGCTTTTGGTAGGTTTTAGGATTTTAGGACGACATGTATTAATATACTTGGTATTGTAACTTGTGATTTCATTGTCCGGTTAAAGAGTTGTATTTTATGCTTTTAACTGGAATTAAATATTATTGCTTTAAACCGAGCTTTGTTTGCGACATTCCAAGTCTATTCCTACTATCTCCGGTGGAGCTAGTTGGAAATCATTGTTAGCCTATTCTCTGCCTGCTCTTAGTTTCTGCTATTATCACACACACACACACACACTTTGCTAGCAAGCTATTCCAGGCTTCGGGTTGCAATCACTGAGGCGCGGCTATCCCGCAGCGTGGCACTACAGTTGGCACAAGAAGGGTTTTCTGTTTGGTGATTCGGCAAAAGGAGCAAAGTTCAGCCCACTCTTGGGCATTCCTTATTCTTCGCCCCTATTAATCAGTCTCCGGAGACATATCTGCTCGTAGGGGCGGGCCGACGCTCATAGTTTTCTCGCACGGCTGTTGCATGTGTATTACGTGATGACAGGTTAGCTCGTCCATATTGTATACTTTGGTGTGGCTCAGAGAGTCCAGGCTAGCTACCTTGGCAGGTCCGAGTTTCACGCCCGCGAGGCCCTGTTTTGAACTTGCTTAGCTAACACATAAAACACATGGAGTCAGATTTATAGATATTAAATATCTACGAGGCAAATAAGATCAATAAGATCATTCTCCACGCTTCCTATTAAGCTATTATTTACCTGTTTAATTCATAACATTGCCACTAAGGGAAAAGGAAATATATCAATTATTAATGTATTAATTTCATGTGCATATTAATGATTATATATCTTTATTTCTTAAACTACACATACATTTACTATTTACTCCTACAGAACTTGTTGAACAACCAAGTATTTTGACATTGATTATTTTACACACCATGTACATTTTTTATTATCTCCCATGAGCGTTTAACACTGACAGTGTTGCAAATAAAATAATACGATAAATAAAATTGTTATACACGATCAGCATTAAGCAGCACATTGGTTTAATGGAATACACAATTGATATCAATGAGCCTGAGGCATTTATAAATACATGGGTTGTATTTTCTTCCCAGCTTTCCTTCCTGCTTTATGTCTGGATTAGAATTTTATGCTCTTTATATTTCTCAAAAATGATCATATACTACAGTTGAGCAATATTTGCGGCTCTAATAGACTTGTCCGTGTCTGTGATTGGTCCTATGGTGCACACACCGCCCCTTTTATGTGAACGCACTCGTCACTAAATTGATAAATCTTTGGTTTATTTAACGAATTGATAACCACCATGGTGACATCTCTTATCTAGATTGCATTTGTTAGGTTCATTGAAGCCAGGTAATGAAAAGAAATATAGGGCATGGAAGGAAAACAGTCTGGGAGCTACGACAGCTGTATTTGTGAGAAGTGAGTCCCACTAGTTAAGAGTATATGCATACGAAAGTAGGCCTACATAGAAGTGAGTCCCACTAGTTAAGAGTATATGCGTACGAAGGTAGGCCTACATAGAGGTGAGTCCCACTAGTTAAGAGTATATGCGTACGAAAGTAGGCCTACATAGAAGTGAGTCCCACAAGTTAAGAGTATATGCGTACTAAAGTAGGCCTACATATTTGTTCAGCTTCATCTCCTGCCTGGATCTCCCTCTCTCTCTCCTTTACACCCTACAGTTGTGACAGGTAGGTACATACAGTCTGGTCTCAAAGGTACATACCTTAATATTTGTCAATTCAATAATTTTAATTTCATATAAACATTCTGTCACAATACATGTTTATTTCAATAGAATCTTATTCACATCATTTACATCTCTAAAACCATTTATTTGATTAGCTGATTTTTCATTTATTAGATTTGAAATTAATTAATCAATTAACCTTTTCGATGGTTTTATTTTGATAGCAAAATATCGATATGAGATATAGATCTACAGAAAAATAGGTAGAGTTATTTACCTCACAAAGACACACACACACACACACACACACACAGCCAGAAGTGAGGGAAACACACATAAGGAGAGGGGAAGACAGCTCAGGGAGGAAGTTTTCCTAGCGGAAAACCAAACCTGGTCCCCTGGGCTGTACTGAGGGGCAGGGATCCAATGACTGTTGGCCTGGTGCTAGTATGCGTTCGACATTTTCACCAAAGCCCTACATGCTCGATGCCATGTCCTGTGGCGTTGGCAGACGTGAGCCTGATACCCATTCGGGTTCTGGAAACGGGGTTAATAGCCATAGACACTGGAACGTAGACATACCTGTGGCAGTGATGGGCAATGTATTGTGGGCATACGCCACCCACGGCAGATGGGATGACCAGTGGATGAGGGATGGACACAGGATGGAGATAACCGGAACTGGGTTGGTTGGAAACTTTATTCAGGGCACAGATGGGACAGGCAGCGACATAAGATTTCACGTCATCTTTCATAGTCGACCACTAAAATCTCCTAGAAATGAATGCCAGGGTCTTCAACTGTCCAATTTTGGTGTGCTAATGCAAATTGTAGCCTCTTTTTCCTATTTGTAGTGGAGATGAGTGGTACCCGGTGGGGTCTTCTGCTGTTGTAGCCCATCTGCCTCAAGGTTGTGCGTGTTGTGGCTTCACAAATGCTTTGCTCCATACCTCAGTTGTAACAAGTGGTTATTTCAGTCAAAGTTGCCCTTCTATCAGCTTGAAGCAGTTGGCCCATTCTCCTTTGACCTCTAGCATCAACAAGGCATTTTCGCCCACAGGACTGCCGCATACTGGATGTTTTTCCCTTTTTACACCATTCTTTGTAAACCCTAGAAATGGTTGTGCGTGAAAATCCCAGTAACTGAGCAGATTGTGAAATACTCAGACCGGCCCGTCTGGCACCAACAAACACGCACAAAATTGCTTAAATCACCTTTCTTTCCCATTCTGACATTCAGTTTGGAGTTCAGGAGATTGTCTTGACCAGGACCACACCCCTAAATGCATTGAAACAACTGCCATGTGATTGGTTGAGTAGATCATTGCATTAAGGAGAAATTGAACGGCTGTTCCTAATAATCCTTTAGGTGAGTGTATATACTAATACAATACAATAAATAACCAGCTGTCGAATACAGCATGGATAAGCAGCAAAAAGATATAAGAACCAAAGGAATGTTTCATATTTTATGTTTGAGCTGTATTTTCGTTTTGCCATTTGGATGTGAAGAATGTTTACCTGTACAGAAGGTTATTGACATCTACTCTATAGAAGGTTGGCTTTTTGATAACAGACTGCACACTAGAGTCATCTTTATTCCTTGTGTTGCGAGGACTTTGTGGACTTTAATAAATCTCACATTTGGTTAATTGATATTGTGAATGTACCCTTTGTTGCACCATGATTTAGTCCACCTAGGGGCATAACAATACTCACTTTTCATGCATTTCATTTCACTTCATATAATATAGCAGTACATAAGTCATTTCTCAACACTTGTTTAAGGTATTGTTCATTTGCAAAAAATATGCTTAATCCTATATAGAATGGTAATGCTTGAAAGTTCTGTTTTCTCCGATTTGAGGTGCAGTCAAGAACTTTGGTTGGACCAGCTGTAATCCTCTAGATAGAAATGTCACCTTGGACTTAAATGGAAGCTTATAACCTTGAGGGGTTTTCCATGTACATTTGAGGCAGTGATATGTATAATAAAATGCTTGAAAATTATCACTTTTGATGACAATTTGTCAGGCGGACAGACATTTTTTAGTCTTTTGGGGTATGTTGAGGGTGATATTTGACAGCAAAAAGGCAGCAATCCCCAGAATCTTTTTTCTGTTAGTTTCCACTATGTGTCAGGATACACCATGCAAAATGTTAGGGTCATATGACCATTTACGTAGCTGCAGTACCTTAATATTCACAATTACATAATTCCGCCAAAAGCATTTCCCAAAAACAATTCCCTGACACCAAACGGGGCCGAGTTGGGGGTGGTCATTATCAACTTGTGATGGCCCAAGTTATAAGATAATAGGAAATAATAGTAAAAAAAAGGTAGCAAAAAACATCCTGATGAGTGGACCTGGCTCCCGGCCTATAGTAAATGTCATAGAACACGTTAAGATTACAACAATGGTAATAAGTGGCCGGTAGCCAGCCGATGGCAAACAGGCACATCTATCAATTCAAAGCTCATGGAGCTGAAATGATCAACAAGATACATTTTTTTGTCTTTTTTTGTTCTGGTACTATTTGATTTTTCTTAAGTAAATAATGTAAATTTCTACATTTTGGGCTATTATTTATGTTGCCTATTAGCTATGGGTTTATATAAATTTACTATAGGTAAACATATAGGTGCATATTTAGGTGAACATGTAGGTGCATATATACATACATATACCTATATAAACATATATGTTTCAACATTGGTTTTGATATAGGTTTTGAATATATGTGACATTTTCCTATATTATACGTGCATATATGTACCTATATAGGTACATGTATGTATGTACACATATATGTGTACATATATGTACACATATGTGCATATATGTACATATAATATAGGAAAATGGCAAATTTTATATATGTCACATATATTCAAAACCTATATCAAAACCTATGTTGAAACATATATGTTTATATAGGTTCTTTCCATGTGGGAGTAGCTGGCTAATATGAGCTGACAGCAAACGTTACTGTTTAGTGGTCAATAGTACTAATCAGCTGATTGTCTCACGAACCTTACCAGCCCATTTATACCCACATAGCAAAACCATTACTGTACACAGTGGGGGAGAAGAACCACATGAAACAATCCACCTACATACTTTTTCTAACACCGTAGTAGCTGGCTAATATGAGCCTACAGCAAAGTTACTGTTTTGCGGTCAATAGTACTAATCAGCTGATTGACTCATGAACGTGTAACCATCTTATTTCTCCCACATAGCAAAGCCATAAGATAGCGAGGGAGAAGAACTAAGTTACATGCAACAATCCAACTATATATTTTACACCACTGAAAAGGGAAAAGTCACTTTTCACGGTGACTATGGCTAGCTTCTACAAGGCTAACAGTTTTCAATTGCTTTGCTGGATAGGTAAGTTGGATACCTTACCTGTCCAGCAGAAAACAGGCAACTTCTGCATGGCTTTAATTTTTTTCCCCTCAATAGAGCTTTCCAATTGTCCAAAATTCCACTTCTAATAAAGGAGAGCTTCTACTATTACCTAATAGTTAGAAACATACAACTTCTGCTGCTGCTTCTTTTTCGGCGGCTTCTCTTTTAAGGTTGTGATGAAACGCGCTCTGTAGCCCTGTTTGTTCTCTGAGGGCTACAGTAGAATCATGACGACAAAATACAGCGACCTCCATATAAGGGGGTGCCCGCGGTTACGTAGATATAAATGGCTAATTCTACGGTAATAAAAACATAATGGTTCATTATGTGAGGTCTTTACACACCACTGAAATCATAATTATGGATCTTATATTGCATTTCTGTCAATAGATCCTCAGAACTATTACACATGGAACCTTTAAAGGTTTTGAATGCAGTGTAGCTAAAGTATGGTGTATACACCTGTTTCAATAAAGATGATAACGGAAAATCATTAATCTTGCACTGTGCAAATTTTAACGTAACTGGTTAACCTTACCCTGGTTAAAATACAGTGCATATTGCTGTTCAATTTGTCAAATTGCCTGCCTGAGACTACTGTCTCAGAGCATAGTACATGTTATTCCAATTTGGTATCTGAAACTGTATGTTTGTCTTTACACATGTAATCAGAAAGATATTTTTTGGCAAGTAAGTGCATACCAAACAAGGATTCATTTTTGTCCGTTGTTGCATGTCTCAATTGTGCATAAATTAACAAATTTTAAACATTTTTCACATTTTAAGGTGCAGGGTATGTGCAGAGTTTGATCAATCAGGAAATTGACAGTATGCAAACAGGTGTAGGTGTACAGGCTATATAAATATCTACACCAGGGGTCTGCAACCTTTACCATCAAAAGAGCCATCAAACCTATTGGACCCATAAAATTATGATAACACAGCTTTTATATAGTATAACTATATTGCATTTATGAAATTTCAGATCAAATATACAAACCCCGTCTGTGCTCCTCTCATAACAGATGTCTATTTCTTGTTTATTTCCATGTTATATATTTTCAAAGCTACATGGAGACACTGCAGAGGAGCTGAAGAGCAACCAGTTGCAGACCCCTGATCTATGCATACAGTGTTATGTACATAATATACTGTAATGTACAGTATAGTGTAAGCAGCAGTATGGTGTAAACATTGTTAGAGCTTCTAAGGTGATGGAAATAAATAGTAGGATATCAATTATGTAGCACCTGACCGGCAATTAAAACCGTAGCTTAAAAACTTCTATTTGCATGCAAATTAAAAGGACATTGACTTCAATAAAGTGACGAATTGCAATATAACCAGTGTCCAACATCAAGCAACATTGTGCAAAGTGTATGAGAACAGACAGAAACCCATTCTGGAATTTCCGCCTGAGCCGTCTGCTTTCTTCAGCTTCCGCCTACTGGAATGCCAACTTTCCCCCTCAGCTCTATTTCCTCAGCATGGTGGGCTATCATCAGCTGCATGTATTGGTCTCGCTGCTAGTGTCCACGTTGCAGGATGGCCTTATTTTTTTATCATCCATGCTCCTCAGCGCCTCAAGGAAATCTGAATCCCTTTTCCTCTACATCAAAATATAGACAACACAAAATTTACATTTAATACATCATTTCAAGAATATTTTTTTATTAAAAGGTTGAAAATGAAATTAAAAGGAATGATGCAGAATTTTTTTAACCCTCCTCACCAAACATGGCCTCCCTCAACCCCTGCGAAAGATTTAGAGCACCAATAATACATCCTACACGTGTCTGTTTTTAATTGTTGTGTTATTTTCAAGCATTTGGAAATGGATAGAAATTGTCTTAATGTTTTTAGGCTATTGGTTTTTTATGTAAGCTAGTGTACTGCATGATTACTGTAGATTATGTGGTATGATTACATTTACAAATATTGGTTAATCTAATTTATTGACCTTGTTATGGTCAAATATATGCTTTGCATTGATGAAGGTGGATAGATTTTTGAGCAGTAGAGAGTAGCTAGGTAACTTTGTGAGCTATATCAAAAATAAATAATTATTAGCAATTTTTTTCTTTACATATGACGAGAGAGGCTACATCATGTACAGTATCTGTGTAGGGTTGTGGTTTCCTATAGTCACCGGAAACAATCAACAACAAAAACAACACAGTAGAAACCAATTTTAGTAGCACAAACCCCTAAACCCATTGAGATTACGAATCATAATACAGTAATATTTTTCTCTTTAAATAGACAACATGGCTTTGTACCTCGCCTTCTATGCGTTTCGGAAGTAGACTTGGGACGAGGGCTTACTGGTGCTCTCAAGAAACATGCTGAGCTCTGTCGCCTGCAGCACACTGTGGGCAGCTGATTCATCTGAAAAATACCATGTTAAATAAAAAACTTTTTTTTTTCAAAAAAGTTTAAGATAAGAGAATATTATTTTGATGTGATATTATTTACCTTCAACGAACTGGTCCTCGGATTCTTGGCTAGCTTCCAACAATGAATGTGCTCTTAATAATAACTTGCTGGTGGCCCACCGTTGGTCCACAGCTCATATTACGGCTGAGGCATGTTATTTTAAAATACTCCACACAATAATCTAAACATTTTATTTATTTATTGCAAAACATATTCAGTCAACACATTTTTCAGGAAAAGATTACAGACTATACATGGCCCATAGTCCTATGTATTTAATGTATTTAGGACAATATTAGGACATTACTGAAAGTCAATTTAAAAATATTTGTCCTACATATATTACTATTAACAGACTGCAACTAAAAGCATATCATTATATAAGTATTGTACATCAATACATGTTATGAAATATATATATATATATATTTCAGCTATTATATAGTTAAATCACATAATTTTTGTTGTTGAATTTCATAGATTTTTTAAAATATAAGATAATTTCAAATCTGATGACTGCAACACACTCCAAAAAATGGGGACAGTCGACTCTCTGCTTATGCAACCATGTGCTTGTAATCTAGAGCAGAATGTGGTTTGGCGTTGACCTGCTGGAAAATTTAGGGACGTCCCTTGAAAAGATGACGTCTGGATGGTAGCATATGTTGCTCCAAAATGTGTGCATATCTTTCTATTTCAATATTAAATAGATATGTAATATGCACATCTGTCAGGGCACCATTAATGCAGAAAGATATGTACACATTTTGGAGCAACACATGCTGCCATCCAGACGTCATCTTTTCCAGGACGTCCCTACATTTTCCAGCAGGACACAACCAAAGCAGATTATCCCGGATTACAGATGCATGGTTGCATAAGCAGAGAGTGGCCTGCCTGCTGTCCTGACCTGTCTCCGACTAAAAATGTGTGGGGCATTATGAAGTGGAATTTAAGGCAATGACGGCCACATACAGTTGCGCTGCTGAAGACATGCATAATGGATGAATGGGGGGAAATTCAGCTTGCTAAACTTAGTAAACTGGTGTCTTCGGTGCCCAAACTAATTATTAGTAAAAAAGGTGATATTACACAATGGTAAAGAGTTTTTTGGAGAGTATTGTAGTCATCAGATTTGAAATTAGCGTAATATATTTGTTTTAAATATTTAAAAGCTGAACATCAAGGATGTGCTACTCAGTCCTTTGCCTTTGCCTCCTGCCTCCCTCTCTGTCAGGAGCTCCCTTCAGGTATTTTGATATTACCTCCTGGAGATATTACCCCTCTGTTGTATCTCTAGTTCCTGGGTTCTTCAGGTATTTTGATATTACCTCCAGGAGACTCCCCTCTTTTGTATCTCTAGTTCCTGGGTTCTTCAGGTATTTTGATATTAACTCCAGGAGATATTACCCCTCTGTTGTATCTCTAGTTCCTGGGTTCTTTCTAATTGCTCCTGAAAGAAGAATACCCTGGTTATTGATTTTCATACCTCTCCTTGGAGCTTTAGGGCTGGTTATGAGAGTACACAATGGAAGACGCAGCATAGCACAAGGTCGCAGTGGGATTTTTCATCATACAATTGGTTGTGTCAAGCTCCTATACAGACATGCAATACGGAAGTGCTCTTCAACTCTGATCCCAAAGAGCTACTGTACTATCTTGTAGCTTTTCACTCCAACCGCACATACTGTAATATAGCCTCATTCAGCGTATTAACCTGTCAATTATTAGAGTCATTTGTGCTAATTTAGGGTTGGAGTGAAAACCATTAGGGCCAGTAGCACTACAGAACCATGGTTAGAGATCCCATACTAACTTATTTACAGTGCATCCAGAAAGTATTCACAGCGCTCCACTTTTTCCACATTTTGTTATGTTACACCCTTATTCAGAAATAGATGAAATTCATTATTTCCCTTGAAATTCTACAAACAATACTTAGCAAATTTACTAAAAATAGCCTCTGCTAAATACTTTGTTTAAGCACCTTTGGCAGCAATTACAGCCTCAAATATTTTTGAGTATGATGCTACAAGCTTGGCACACCTATTTTTGGGCAGTTTCTCCCATTCTTCTTTGCAGAACCTCTCAAGCTCCATCAGGTTGGATGGGGAGTGTCATTGCACAGCCATATTCAGATCTCTCCAGAGATGTTCAGTCGGGTTCAAGTTTGGGCTCTGGCTGGGCCACTCAAGGACATTCACAGAGTTGTCCTGTAGCCACTCCTTTGTTATCTTGGCTGTGTGCTTAGGGTCGTTGTCCTGTTGACCTTCACCCCAATCTGAGGTCCAGAGTGCTCTGAAGCAGGTTTTCAGCAAGGATGTCTCTCTACATTGCTGCATTCATCTTTCCCTCAATCCTGACCAGTCTCCCAGTTCCTGCTGCTGGAAAACATGCCCACAGCAGGCCATATAATGCAATCTTTGTTTCATCAGACCAGAGAATCTTGTTTCTCATGGTCTGGGAGTCCTTTTGGCAAACTCCAGGCAGGCTCTCGTGCATTTTACTGAGGAGTGGCTTCCATCTGGCCACTCCATACAGGCCTGATTGGTGGAGTGCTGATGACATGGTTGTTCTTTTGGAAGGTTCTCCTCTCTCCACAGAGAAACCCTGGCACTCTGTCAGAGTGACCATCGGGTTCTTAGTCAGGGAGGTGACCAATGCCCTTCTCCCCTGCTCACTCAATTTGGCCGGGCGGCCAGTTCTAGAAAGAGTTCTGATGGTACCAAACTTCTTCCAATTACAGATGGAGGCTACTGTGCTCATTAGGGGTGGACCGGTACACTTGTTTGTATTGAACCGAAATGAGCAATAGTTCCTCCTATGGGTGTATTCGTCGTATTGAACCAAAACGGTACGGGTGTCACGTCGCATTGAACGGCGTCATGGTTAAGTCAGTGCATGATTTTACACAGAGAATACATGGTATAAAATAAATAAAACTTTAAAACAAATTAATTAATGTAATGTGGAAGTACTGTTAGATACGCCAGTTCTTTAGGGACACCTAATCTGTATACCCGCCTTAGCTCTGAAGTTAAGTAGCCGAGCTCTGCCTATGCATTTTTTTGTCAGGTCGACGGTCCAGTGAGTCAGAGATAGCAGGACTAAGGACGAGTATGGCGAGTGGTGGTGACCCATAATAGTTAGAGGACTCGCCGGCCTCTTTAAGATCGCAAGTTTGGGTGAACTTCAGTTTCCCAGTCAGTTACAGTAGTACAGGCGAGAGTGGTGCATATAACGAGGTCTGTGTGTCGGCGCTGCTCAGCAGTTGTTGGGTATGTTAGTGGAAATACATCTAACATGCTAACAGATATCTGACGACATCACTCAGATGTGCTAGCTCAGGGGATAGAATATGACACTAGGTGTTACAGCCTGAGACATGCACAATAAAAAAATTGTGTTCTGCATTTTTGTTTTGCTTTTCCCTTCATTGTACCGAACTGGTACCGAACCGTCTGAACCGAAGTATGAACCGAACCGTTCCACCAGTGGTCATTGGGACCTTCAATGGTGCAGATATTTTTCTGTACCCTTCCCCAGATCTGTGCCTCGATACAATGCTGTTTGTGCTTTTTCATTTTTTATTTAGAATAAATTTGCTAAGATTTTAAACAATTCTTTCACATTTTCATTATGGGGTACTGTTTGTAGAATTTTCAGGGAAACAATGAATTTCATCCATTTTGGAACAACATGTGGAAAAAGGGAAGCGCTGTGAATAATTTCCGGATGCACTTACTGTGCTTACTCTGTGTGAAATACTTTATTTGTTGTTTTCCTCCCTTTCCAATTTTTTTTCTCTCTAATCCTGCCTTAGTCTGCAGCTCAGCAACGCCTTGTATAGATCTGTAGGATGACGCAGGACACAAAACATGTTTCATCCAACCACATGTCACCCAAGCCGCAGATTTTTTTCACCCAACACGGAAGCCTCTAGTCAGATCATGCATTGGATGATTACGTTCACAGACTATACTTCCATGATTGAATTTACAAACTATACTTCCATGATTGAATTTACAGACTATACTTCCATGATTGAATTTACAGACTATACTTCCATGATTGAATTTACAGACTATACTTCCATGATTGAATTTACAGACTATACTTCCATGATTGAATTTACAGACTATACTTCCATGATTGAATTTACAGACTATACTTCCATGATTGAATTTACAGAGTTTACTTC
>JACXGM010025057.1:0-15468 GCA_016801145.1 Umbra pygmaea | reverse complement strand
TCATCTATTCTGATGTAACTCATTAAAGGAACACTCCAGACCCTAAACACCTCTCATCTATTCTGATGTAACTCATTACAGGAACACTCCAGACCCTAAACACCTCTCATCTATTCTGATGTAACTCATTAAAGGAACACTCCAGACCCTAAACACCTCACATCTACTCTGATGTAACTCATTAAAGGAACGTTCCAGACCCATAAATTGCTCAACATAATTTTTTTAAAACCTACGCTTAAGTCACTGCAACATTGTTGAAAATACAACTAGATATGTTTGTTTGATATCCTGATATTTATTTGTACAGTTATTTTCTCCTATCGACTCGATTCAAAGTTTTTTTCCAAATAATGACGTCACCATAGGTTTTTGGAAAACCTACAGAGGCCAAATTGTGAATTCCAGAAAATGCTGAGAAGTTGTATTTAGTGACTGTCATGTCGGAAACATGATCGGCAAGATGATATTGAGGTGTTTAGGTGTCTGGAGTGTTCCCTTAAATCCATGGTGCTTGTAACACCAGGGTTGTAGGTCCCACTGGGGACCAGTATGACAATGTACAGTAGAAATCTCTACACCCTTATCGTAAATGTAGAGTGGATATCTCTACACCCTTATCGTAAATGTAGAGTGGATATCTCTACACCCTTATCTTAAATGTACAGTGGATATCTCTACACCCTTATCGTAAATGTACAGTAGAAATTTCTACACCCTTATCGTAAATGTACAGTGGAAATCTCTACACCCTTATCGTAAATGTACAGTAGAAGTCTCTACACCCTTATCGTAAATGTACAGTGGAAATCTCTACACCCTTATCGTAAATGTACAGTGGAAATCTCTACACCCTTATCGTAAATGTACAGTGGAAATCTCTACACCCTTATCATAAATGTACAGAGGAAATCTCTACACCCTTATCGTAAATGTAGAGTGGATATCTACACCCTTATCGTAAATGTACAGTGGAAATCTCTACACCCTTATCGTAAATGTACAGTGGAAATCTCTACACCCTTATCGTAAATGTAGAGTGGATATCAAAAGTTTACACACAGTTATAGTAAAAATAAGGTAACCAAGAATCATAAATAGAATATGGATAATTTTTCAAAATAATACTGAAATAAACTGTCAATATGAAGGCTCCATTATATGCACTCATTTTATAACGCTGGTTCATATGTTTACAGTTAAACAATTACAATTTAAACGTGTAATAAAACCTATTTGTAAGAAATTTACCTGAATTTATTCTGATTAGCTTTAAATAAAATAAAACCTTTTTCACTACAAATTGTGACTGAGGCAGAAACTTGGACAACTGTGTCAACATTACAACTATTTATTGACCAAGATTAATTGAGTATCTTTAAAGTTGTGTTGTTCAGCTTCAATTATACAAAATAGAAAGAAATTTTAGACTATTGGGACTTTTTCCAACTTTATAGCATGTTTTCAATGGGTTTGGTGTTGGAGTAATTTGAGTGTCCTAAACTGAGCCCTGACTTCAACCACATTAAACATTTGGGATTATTTGAAATGGCAAATTCGAGCCAAGCCTTCTCGTACTACATCAGTTCCTGATCTTACAACTGCTCTTTTGGCGAAACGGGCACAAATTCCCACATACATCTCAAAGATATTCTGGACACCATATCCATAAGAGGTTTAATAATAACGCATGTAATTTAGAGGCTATTTTAAGGGTGCATGCTTGGGCATAATGTAGCGTGTGCACAATGCGCATACACTTCGCTCCACCCATCTACACACTCATCTATTGTAACCCATACATAATTAGAAAAGAAAAAATATTACCACATGAGGAAATCATTGTGGTGCCCGAAGATGTGAAAAAATATTAGGCATACATCTACTATAGTCTACACATTTACCCATGTTATTCAGAATGAATTATTTGCACTGATATACATCAACCACAAGGGAACCCATTCAATCAACATACAAGTCATTTGCGATGCTAATAGTAAAATCACCCATGTCTTTGCAAATGACCCTGGCTCAAGCCACAACTCTTTTTTTTATTTTATTTTCTATTTATACTGGCAAACTCTGCCATTCCTGTCATCTTTGAGGGTAAACCCCCTTGGATGGGTGGCTGTGAAGAGGACAACGGCTATACGTTAAAGACATGGCTGATGACACCATTTATGATGCCAGCAACAGTGCGTGAAATGCTGTTTAATCTAAAACACACACAAAAGCGCAGTATAGCACTTAACACTGAATGTTCGTTTAGTGTGCTGAATGTTCGTTCAATTAGGCTACACTGCGATTTTGTGTGTGTTTTCGATTAAACAGCATTTCACGCACACAAAAGCGCAGTGTAGCCTAATTGAACGAACATTCAGCACACTGAAAATGTGTGTCAGGTGTTTGGATAGGACAGGTGGCACTTTACACTACTCAAGTCACAGCATTCTTTGTGGTTTGTTGTGTTTTACACAACATGTCCATGAATCATGGATGTGTTGATGACATAAATGAGGAAATATTAGAGGACTTAAGGAGACATGATGTTGAAATGCATGTGCCGTTGCCACTTAACCCAAATGCCACAGTCGCAGAACGGGAGAGGAGAGCTTATTTGACAGAAGAGTGAGGTAAGCAAAGAAATCTCAGTAATGTTAGACTACATTGCAAAAATATCACCATGCATTCATAACTTTGTGATTCAGTGAGAGTGAGCCCAAAACATCAGAAAGTATGTCTTTGTGACTTTTCTTTATTTACATTTTGTAAAAAATAAAAATCAATAGCAATCCACCGTTATAATAGCAATCCGCCATGGAACCAGCACATCATAAACTCTGATTTTTCAATTCAAAATAATAGCACTTAATTCAATACAATAATCATTGTTAATTCAATGCATAGTTAGGTAGTGGGTCCATGTTCATGTGTTGTTAAAATTAGTCTACTATTGGATAAAACAGTTTCTAGTGAATGCAATCGTGTTTTCAAATGTATTCAATCAACAAAATAATAAATCAAATTCTGTGTACAACGTATTTGTTATTATTTTTAATGAAAGTTATTAAACCATGTTCCATGTTTTTTTTGCAATCACAACTTATTGTTTCTTTATACACATTTGGTTACAATTCACTAGCTTTGTAATTAATTCACAATGGTTATTGCAATAAATTCAAATGAGGGTTTTTATTCTGAAGAGAAAACTAAAGAGTTCGTGTTGACAGGATTCATGTCCAATCAACTGAATTTACCACAGGTAGATAAGGTTGTTGTCCAATAAGGTTGTGGAAGCATCTCAAGGATGACCCTAACCCTAACCTAACCCTGATTTGTCTGCAGCTCTGTTACTCATTGGACAGATGCAGGATGCTGAAGGGCTCTTTGTTTATTTTTTCATGGTTCATCCAATCACATGTCAGTAAGATGGCTGTTTCTTTCTCACCAACTGTACTTTTGATATTGAATTTACAGGCACAAGATCTGGAAAAAAGGAGTCACTGGAGAGTGACGTGGCAAGATATAGAATCTAACATATCTATAGCAAATCCCAGCAGCAATATGCCAATTTGCACTTGTGCTGGGGGTCTGAGCAAAGTTGGGGAAGCCAAAGTTAGGCTCGAACCACTGACTATCATGACTTAATTTCTCCTGCAAGGCAGTGACGCCCCATATGGCAATTTCTTTGTTATAGTTTCTCTTGGAGTTCATGACTGTGGGACAATACCCTCATCATCTGACAATTTATCATCATGTTCAGAATTGATCTCAAGATCTTCTTCACTTTCAGACACTTCCTCCTCTTCATCACTATCCTGATCAAGGATGTGTTCCAGAGCATCATGGGCTGTTACTATTCTGCTCATATTGCTCATCTTTCCAACCTCTGAGAGAGAACAGATGCATATGTTGGTAGGACTACATATCCATCCTCACTGAGAGTGGGCAGCATTTTCAATACAAGGTTCCCGTCTTAAGTAGAATGATGTAATAGAAAGTGTAGGAAGGGGTGTGGCTAAGGTCCAGGTCTATTGTGTGTGTGTGTGCGTGTGTGTGTGGTGTGTGTGTGTGTGTTTGTGTGTGTGTGTGTGTATCAGTCTGTTTTGTGTGTGTGTGTCATTCTGTCGTGTGTGTACTTGTGTGTGTGTCATTAGGATGGATTACGCAATCAAATTGTCTGATAATTAAAAAGAAAAAAAATCAGCTTTTGTCTACATTTGATATGTTTACCCTTTGTAGCCTCCATTCTCACTACCGTATCAAATTGAACAGTATGTGTGTAATATGTACTATGTACATGCAAGGGGGGGTTGCAAACGTGTTAAATTAGTAATTTTCCATTTACATGTTCATCAGCATGTCCGGATTACCCAATGGGCATTATGGGCATGGGCCCAGGGGCAAATGCGCACTTGGGGCCCAAGCAAAGGAAAAGAAAATGTACATTTCAGATAATGACACCATGTATAACCAGAGAAAAGGCATGCTGATATTTGTATTCATTTAAATAGCAACCCGCCCCTGCGCAGCCTCCCACGCTGAATCGAGCGGACTGTGGGATCTGTCATTGTAAGTCAAGAAAATGAATGAGAGGCACGGTTGTACTAAACGCAAACAAAAAAGATAAAAGGAGAGGGAGGTGTCTTTATTAAGACAGGTTCCATCTATCAAAACATTCTTCCAAAGTAGCCCAGTAAGAGAATCAGGGCGTGGAATGTGTGGTAAATCATGACGAGCAAGCTACCCAGGGACCCGAGGAGGCTAGTGTTAGCAGCGCAGCACAACCTGCTAGCTGCACCAGTAGCAGCAGCAGCAAGCAGTGGTTTAATCAGGTGTCTGGCCCAACATAGTGGGAGGCAATCGACGAGGATGCTCGTGCTGTTCTTATCGATCGTGGACCTGCTGCCTTTCATAATAGAAAGAGCAAATATCTAGCCCCAACTCGTGATGGGGGTTTGGGTGGTAAGGTGCGCTCCCTTAACAGAGCATTGTAATTGAATGTTAGCATTGCTTCGGCGCTCATCTGTCACTGGGAGCGGGACTGTGAACACTAAATTAGTGCAGCAGCTAGATGGAGCGAAACATCTAGATGGAGCGAACATTCTACACTTTAGTGAGGACAGACACCTCACTAAAGTGTAAAAAATACATACAAAAAATACGGGGTTGTATTTTATTTGTACCTAAAGAACGCATACACTTAAAAATATAGGAACAAAGTATGTTTTAAAAGGAAGAGCTCTGGGCCCGGTTCCCCGATAACGCTCACTCTTAGCGCGCTAAGAAGACTCAAAAAGATATATCTTTCCGAAGTTGTTTATGTTCCTAAGTGTGTTCCCCGAAGTGTCCCTTAGGAAGCTTCTTAACGCCTCTTAAGTTCGACGTTACAAAGGCGCTGTCCCAAGTGAAGGTGCTGAATTAGTTGGCATCGATTGCTCAGGAATCGATTTTTCACTTCACGCAAAGGTGCATTACGTCGTTAAGAAGGACAACACGTTCTATGTAAATGAAACATTCCTCAAATTATTCCAGTAACATTTATTTTAGCATAGTTTAAGTTATCAGTAAAATATAGACTATTAATTCAATTATCAAATTGTCAGTAATGTATTCACACAATATGTTGTGACTGGTAGACGAACCGGGTATCCCTCGCTAATCATCCACCCTCCTCATCCCGTTGTGCCACTTGTCTCGCTTCTTGATGTGGGTTTAACGACTTCTAAAAATGATGTAATACACTTTTATATCAATGGTACGGTACTTTACAATCAGAATTGATTGGCAAGCAGCTGCAGTTACTTCTGTTTAATGTGGTATTGATTGCCATTGTTTAATGTTTACAATAAATAATGAACAGAGAGAGAGAGAGTTAGAGAATATGGTGGGGAAGCAACGTAAAAAAAAGGGCACCAAGCTTCTCGTCAGAGGAACTTGAAGTTTTGCTGGACGAGCTGAGCTTGCACAAGCCTGGCAAGTGCAGGTTTTTGCCGAATAAAACAATTGACATGGACTAAACGGCGGAGCCGTCTTTGATTCAATACAAGGACACGTTGGATCGCTGCCATAGTTGGTCACTTACTGGACACCACCATGCATAACCATTTATA
This sequence comes from Umbra pygmaea, assembly GCA_016801145.1. Classification (NCBI taxonomy): domain Eukaryota; kingdom Metazoa; phylum Chordata; class Actinopteri; order Esociformes; family Umbridae; genus Umbra; species Umbra pygmaea. The sequence continues at coordinate 9,355 of JACXGM010025057.1, read as the reverse complement.
GATCTTAGCCATTTAGAGCCAAATTGTTTGCCAGACTTTAATTATCAAAAGTGATTGCCAATTTAAACGCTAAATTTCATAAATAGGCCTGCATCCATTGCAAACGTATTTTATTATTAGTCTTAAAATGTCCATAAAATCATTGTTGAGCCACAACATTGTCAACATAACATAGTTTGAGTTGTACTGCGCTGCACTAATTTCTAAAGACTGCTGCACAGTGGCGGCGACTAGCGGCTTGAGCTCAAACAATGCTAAGAGAGAGCTTACGAATGGTCCAGACCAACCTTACAAAAGTGTGACTTACAGAAGATATACTTAGCGTACGAACGTTTCGGGAACCGTGCCATAAGGTTAAGAGAGAGGTTAAGGAATAGGTTAAGAACTACTTAGCGATAAGAACGTTTTGGGGAACCGGGCCCTGGTTAGTCCAGCACACCATTCATTAATGATATAGACGTTAATTTACTGAACCTAAATATAGGATCTTGATAAAAATGTATATTTTTTTCCAAATGAACTCTTTATATATATACATATATATATACAGTCGTATGCAAGATTTTTGGCACCACTGACAATTTCCATGATTTTCATTTGTAAATAATTGGGTGTTTGGATCAGCAATTTCATTTTCATCTATCAAATAACTCAAGGACACAGACATGTTTTGGTAGTGAAATGAGGTTCATTGGATTAACAGAAAATGTGCAATATGCATCAAAACAAAAATAGACAGGTGCATAAATTTGGGTGCATCCAATCATTTATGGTGGCCAACTGCAAATTGTTCTCTTTAACTCTCTGAAGAGTGGCAACATGGGGGCCTCAAAACAACTCTCAAATGACCTGAAAGCAAAGATTATAAGCAGAACAATGAAACTTTCAAGGAGAGTTATGTGAAAGCTCTCCAAGTAGTCTGAAATTCAGGGTTTTTGCTTCTTATCAATCAGATCAAAAGTAACTAGTAACTAACTACTTGAGTAGTGTTTTCATCGAACACTTTCTTACTCTTACTCAAGTAACTTTTACGGTTGCTACCTTTTATTTTTACTTGAGTAAATATTTCCATAAGTACTTGTACTTTTACTTGAGTACAGATTTTGGCTACTCTACCCACCTCTGACCATAATTAAAAAAATGAACATCTTGAAAAATTGCAGAAGGCTTAAATCTAGCGATTGAGACCATATAGCCATTATGAAAATGTTTACTGAGGTATTAAATCAAGTGAGACATGTCTCTCAGTCTCATAGACTATTACAGAAACCAAGCTCTTTTGCAACCAGTTGTAGCGGCCCTTTTTTATTTTTTATTTTATTATTTCAGGGACAGTGCATATTAATAAACATTGCTGTCAATATGCCAGAGTTAGCCAAAAGGCTATTTTTCACCTGCAGTCCCTAGACATTTGGTAAAAGTCACCCCTAGCTGGAATTCCGATAGATAGCAGGGTTAAGGCACTTCCTAATTTGCGTCAATTTGCCAAACCACCCTGTGCACACCCTGTGGTTAACACAGAGTCCAATGTAGGGCCAGATGAGTATACTCTAGGATGTTGTCATCTACATAGAGGTGGATCTGAGAGTCACCAGCGGCACAAGCAACATCATTGATATACACAGAGAATATTGTCGGCCCAATAATCGAACCCTGTGGCACCCCCATAGAGACATACATAGGTCAAGACAATAGACCCTCTGATTTAACTTGTTGAACCCTGTCAGAGAAGTAGTTAGTGAACCAGTCGAGGCAGTTATTAAAGAAATGGAGGTTACTGAGACTGCCAATAAGGATATGATAATTGACTGAGTCGAAAGCCTTGGTTAGGTCAATAAAGACGGCTGCACAGTAGTGTCTTTTCTCAATGGCAGTTGTAATATCTTTTAAGACCTTGATTGTAGCAGAGGTGCAGCCATGACCAGCTCAGAAACCTGATTGCATAGCAAAGAGTGTATTGTGGGATTCAAAATATTTGGTAATCTTTTTGTTAATCTGGTTTTCGAAGACTTTAGAGAGACAGGGCAGGATGGATATGGGTCTATAACAGTTGGGGTCGAGAGTGTCCCCCCCTTTGAAAAGAGGAATGACTGCTGCTGTTTTCTAAACTTTAGGGATGTCTGAGGAAACCACGGGGAGGTTAAACAGGCTAGTAATGGGAGTAGCAATGATTGCTGCAGAGAGTTTTAGGAAGGACGGGTCCATGTTATCTAGCCCAGCTGATTTGTAAGGGTCAAGCTTTTGCAGTTCTTTCAGGACATTGACTAATTGAATTTGGGTGAAGGAAAAATTTGTGGGGCTAAGGTGTGGGGCTGCAGCATGTGAGGGGCTGTTGGCCAGGGTGGGGCCGTTGGAACGCATGGTCAGCCATAGCAAAATTCTTATTGACATTTTTGACTTCAGCAGTTTTGACAGTGGTGATAGTGTTACCTAGTCGTAGAGCAGAAGGCAGCTGGGAGGAGGTGTCCTTTTTCTCCATGGTCTTCACAGTGTCCCAGAACTGTTTAGAATTGGTTGATTATTGAAACTATTCTTGGCATTCCCAACTGACTGTGTATACCGGTTCCTTACTTCTCTGAAGAGTTGCATGTTATACAGACTTTTTAGGCTAAAGCAGTACGTCACAGGGTGTTTTTGTGCTGGGATAGGGTGGTCAGATCTTGAGTGAACCACAGGCTATATCTACTTTTTAGTTCTAAACGTTTGAGTGGGGCATGTTTGTTCAGGACAGAGAGGAAGACATTTTTAAAGAATGACCAGGCATTGTCAACTGTCAGGATAAGGTCAACATCATTCCGAGGTACCCAGGCTAGGTCGATTAGGAAGGCCTGTTCACTGAAGTGTTTCAGAGAGTGTTTGACCGTTATGAGTGGAGGTGGTTTGACTACTGACCCATTTCGGATGCACGCAATAAGGCAGTGATCACTGAGGTCCTGGCTGAAGCAGGGGTATATTTTGAGGGCATATAAGTTAAAATAATATCAATAAGTGTTCCCTTGTTTACATTTTCTTAGTTTGTACCGGGTTGGTTTGTTGACAATTTGTTTGAGGTTAAGGGCATCAAATTTAGATTGAATGTTGAGCCTATCCCAGTTTAGATCACCTAATAATAGGAACTCAGTGTATAGGTGGGAGGCTATCAATTCACATAGTGCGTCTAGGGCACAGGTGGGGGCTGATGGGGGTCTGTAACAGGCAGCAACAGTGAAATACATATTTCTGTACAGATGATTCTGTCTAGATGGAAGATGTTATAGTTATAGTTAGGGATATATCACAGTTTATTGTGGATTTTCTGAGCCATGTTTTCAAAACTGCTAAGATGTCAGAGTTGGCTGAGTGTGCTAAAGCAGTGAATTAATCTAGTTTAGGAAGTAGGCTTCTGATGTTCACATGCATGAAACCAAGGCTATTACGGTTGTAGAAGTCACTGAATGATAATACCTGAGGGTTATCAATGGTAAGAGAGAATGTGCCAGGCTTCTTTAATATGGGAGTGACTGCAGCAGTTTTGTAGGTAGAGAGGACTAGTGGAGGCTGTTTGCCATTGGAGAAGTAGGAGGACCTGGCAGCACTGAGGACATCTCTGTATGTGAAGATGTGATGTTTGTAGGCTTCAGTGTTGATGGTAAGCCCTGATGTTCTAGCCAGGCATGCAAGGCGGCGGCCAACCTGCTTCAGAGAACAGAGCTCAGGGGTAAACCTGAGGACGTGAATGAAACATGCTGACCTCTGAGTGGTGCCAGAGTCTTGAGGGAGGTAGACAGAGCACTGTTGAACTGGTTTGCCAGATCTTCAGGGGTGTTGGGGGAATGTTCCAGGGGAAGTGCATGGCAGATGGCATCCGAGAGCTGGAGAGGGTGAACAGCTTTGGTGTTACGGAATGAGATAAGACGCTTGTCAGTGTTGTGGGGTATGTTGAGGGGCACACCAGATATTTTTCATGGGGGTGGCCAGATGGGGCAACTGAAAATCTTGGGGTGGCACATCAAAACGAAAAACCATTTGGATGTTGCGTCCACTTATTGTTGGCTATAGGCCAAAAGATATAGAAAATGTGTTCTGTAAAAAGCTTTAGATTTTTTTATGTTTTGCATAGTTTACACCCTAAACTTAATTGTAATGTACAAAATAAATCTAAGATTACTAATGGAAAGAGTTAATTTAGATTAGAGATGGGCCGATACCATCACCAGTACTTGGTATCAGGCCAGATACTGAGCATAAGTACACGTACTTGTACTTCTAAAAAAGGCCCGATACTCCAAGCCAATACTTCCTCCACATTTAAGTGCATTATATGCTGTGCAACGCTTTACAGATTAGCCATAGATGGCCATAGTTGTTTTCTTAGTGAGGGAATAGTAGCCTACTGTGAAACACAGTACATAGATAGGAAACAGTTGTATTGCTGAACCATGTAACGATTGGAACAACAATACCAACAAACTGGCAAATCTGATTCACGTAAATGTTAAAATGGAAATGTAACTGTAATCTAGCACTATGTATATATTTCATTTGGATGATAATGACAGTCTACTTCCTCTTTCAGAGACCAGCTTATAAATCTGTACAACTGTATTTATTGCTATTTTAAAAAAGAAAAGCGATTTAAATGGGATAAAGCTTCCCTGCATTATGAGGTGATTTGTTGCACACAAAATCACCGCTTAAAATGCATAATCATGGAAATACATTAATCACGGAAATACATTAGTTTGAAAACGTGAGACTGGGCTAATGTGAAAGCATTTGTATTGACCAACAAAACAGTAAGCATACATCTATGCTAGCCTACTGTAGGTGCAAATAACTTGCATTGCTGACGTTGTGATTACTGTTTTGTAGACTATCGCCTAACAGCCTACCGTCACTTTGTGGAATTGGTCCTGAAAGGCAAGAGACTGGGGAAAGGCTATCGTCTTCCTTTTCCTGTCTGTGTTGTTCAGGACATCAGACAGATATCGAGCTTCTGACGGGCGGTACTGCGGCTATAAACTGTTGAAGCTCTGGATGAGCTATCAGTGTGAAATTGTTCACATTATGTTTTATTATTAAAAGTTTGAACTCACATTGGTTGTGGTTCCTGTTATAGTCCTTAGTTTTGCTCCATTAGAGTATGTATTTGCCTAGAGAAATCGTGATTTCAATTGGAAGAAAGCACTTCATATGAGGAGCAACTAAGCTACTCTGTTGACATAGTCCTGCCTTGCATTTTATTTAAAGTGCAAATCTATCCAGTCTTATCAAATCAGAATTGGGCTACCTGTGTGAATGTGGCCTCTTGAAAAATAAAGAAAAAAAACATAAAATAAAATGACAAGACTTCAATACAACCACAGCCTATGCCTCTATAAACAAATATTCCAGTTGAATGAACATCTCTAATAATGAAGATAATAAATGCAGCTTATGCATACTCCATCAGGTGGGCCCAAAACCATCTCTCTTGTTTAAACATATTTACAAATGTTACAGTTGAATGAACATCTCTAATAATTAAGATAATAAATGCAGCTCATGCATACTCCATCAGGTTGGCCCAAAAGCCATCCCTCTCATTTAAACATATTTACAAAAGTTTTGCACCATAAACGTAAAGATTCCTTGTGGTCTATAGCAGGGACATTCACTGAACTTTTAAATTGCATGTGCTGAAACCATCAAAACAAATGCACCGTGACACAGACTATTTGAGAATTGTTATTATTTTCGATTATTTGCTTGACCTACAATAATATTGTCAGGAATCCAGCCTCCTGAGTTGTCTTCCTGTCCCTTCTGGTCCCCATTCCGTTCCTGGTTTTCCCCTGCACTCCCTGATCACCTATTCCAGCTTCAGTCATCACCTGCACCTGCTACTCGGCCACACCTGGGTTGATTGCCTTCCTCTCCCTTTATTAGGGAGTGGAAGTCAGTAGACCAACTGCCGGATTATTGTACAGCCACGTAAATATTCAATTTCGTGTTCTTACAAATCAAGCCTTAGTTCCTAGTCCTAGTTTTACTTGTGGTTTTCTGTTACTAGTATTTTGTCCTCATCGTGCTATTTTATGTTCCGTTTAGTTCCCGTGTACCGAACCTTGCCTGGACTCTGACCCTCCCTGTGTACCCAACCCTGCCTGGACCACTACCCGCTCCGTGTACCGAACCTTGCCTGGACCACTACCCGCTCCGTGTACCGACCCCTGCCTGGACGACTACCCTCCCTGTGTACCGAACCCTGCATGACCCCTGACCATTCTAGCCTGCCGGACTGGAGCCTTACACGCTACACACACACACAGCCATAATAAACATTACTACTATTTCATCTCTGCGTTTGGAATCTTACCTTGTCCTGTACCAATTCCTGACAAATATATTATGACACAAACATAAAAGGCTTTCCAAAATTATTCCTTCATAATCTAACATCCTAGTCAAGTAACACAAATCTATTACATTCACTACTAATGCCATTTGTTGTGAATGCAAAAAATGAATTGTCAATAAACAGCATTATCCATAATAGGCCTGTGATATTTAGCTAACTGGCAGAGGTGGGACCAAGTCATTGGTTTCAAGTCACATTTGGCTAAACCAATAAGAATTCTAATTTTCATGTTGCCTTCAAAATAAAGGTCTGCAGAATGTCTATAGGTTTAGTTTGTGTTTATGTAAGCTACATTTTTTGTAAAAAGTAAAATCTTTCTGGGGTAAATTATAAATAATGAACATTGTCTATTTCAATAAAACTTTACATAGGTTACAGAATATTATAAGGTGGAACACACTGAGAATTGGTTAGAGCTTAAGTTAATTGTAGATAACATTATATAATATAAAAAATCCTATTGTGATGTTACTGCTGTTAATTTGCTTGTACTCATTATATTTGGAGAGGGATTGTGTAATACATCCAACAAATGTAATGTACAAGAGATGTGTTTTGTTGAAAAACACTTTTGTGGAAATCCAACAGGGGCTAGATGAGCATCCAAATAGCACCCCCAATGGTTTGAATGGCAAATTAATGCTTTTGTTCATGTCATGCAGGCTCACCAGTGACAGTGGTGAGGTTTCAACAAAAGTGTTTTTACACAAAAAGTGTCTCTTATACATTATAGTGGGGGATGGAGCATATAGTGTGGATGGATGTATTACACAAGCCCTCTCCAAAGATAATGAGTACAAGCAAATTAACAATAAAATCAAAATATGATTCTTATATTCGATAATGTTCTCTACATTAATATAAGCTCTAACCATTTCTCAGTGTGCTCCACCATAATATTCTTTAACCTATGTAAAGTATTATATATAAAAGTGTTCCTCATTTATAATTTACCCCACATAGATTTTACCTTTGAAAATGTAGCTTACATAATACAAACTGAAACTATAGACACTCTGCAGACCTTTATTTTGAAGGTAACATGGAAATTAGAAATCTTATTGTTGCAGCGAAATGTGACTTGTGACTTGAAAACAATAACTTCTTATAATTTCCACCTCTGCTAACTGGTAAGCAAGCTAACAAGGTTGGAGGGACGAAGGAGAAGATTGCTCGGTAGCTTGGTTTGTAGAAGCAGTGGAGGTTGGAGTCACTCTCATCCTGTGGTTATGAAAGCAAAAGCAAGTAGTCTTAGTAAGTTGTAAGTCAATCTTTATAATTATACATACAGCTCACATATTCAGTGTTTATGCACAGATTGGCAAAGCTATGAATACGACATATTGCTACATTGAAATCGCTACATTGTTGCGTTTGTATTATTTGCAAGCCAGATGTAATTATAACGTATTACACATAATATAATTGCAATCTATTACATATACATAGGTAGGTATTTTTACAGCTACACAATTTGGTTTCATTTTGGTTTCACAGAAGCATTATCTTTGTATTCAATCGTAACTACAGTACTGCATACACTTGATGCAGAAATAACATAGCATTGCTACTGTAGCTAGCTAACCAAAACACAGAGGTTCAGAACACAAATTGATACCTTATCATGAAAAGTTTGACTCCGTAGCCTGATGTCTTACATGGTGTGCCAGCCAAGACAGGAATAAATAAAACATTGGTAAGGTACCCTACGCCATAACTTTGACGGTATAAAAAAAAGCTTAAAATGGCATCTTTTCCGTTTCAGATCAACTAGGATTTCCTGCCCTCTCTAATCGTTAGGCGTGGCTTGGGAGTGGCCTGGTAGAGCTGCAAAGCAAGTGCATTCTGGGAGTTGTTGGCTTTCATCCACATGAACCAAAACTACATTTTCTGGCTTTTCTCAGTATAGAAGGATTTCTAATAAATAAATTATCCAATTTAAATATATTTTCATCTTTCCAGCGGTGAAGTATCCCTTTAAACATCAGCTCCCTTTTTCTGGACTGTGTGTTGGACCTTTTATCACAGTAAATGGAAGTTGTGTTATTAGTGCCATCTGGTGGCTGTTTGGGTTCAGCAGCGCTTTATCTCTAGTACAGGAAGTAGTTTCTCTCAGGAAGCAAGAAGTTAGTTTCTCATGGAAAATCTTAAAGAGCAACTTGCAGGTCAAATTGATATCTGAATTAATAGTTAATGTTTTGGGAAGTAGTCTTTTAAAAACACTTTTGTAAGAATTTCTATGTTACACAAAACATAAAGCAGGATTTTGATGAAAATGTGCCCATAATAAGCCAGGCTCCGCCCGGCTAGCAACGCGTCATATGACGTAGGCAGAGGTTAACACCAGAGCCATAGAGAGAGAGAGTTGCGTCAATGGAGGGTAAAAATTTACAATGTCACGTGGTACGGTCACGTGGTTCATGCGTCTCTAAAAAGTTACAAGCGTATGATTTTAATACATTAAAGTCTATGGGAGCAGCTGTAACAAGAGCTATTTTTGGTATGATCTATTATATGAAAGCTGTTTCAAGTGCTGTAAATTGATTGTTAACTGTTGAAGTTAGCTAGTTTTCCTCAAACATTTAAATTCGTTGATTTTATAAACTTACGCTCAATAACGTCAGCTAAAATGTGTCTGCAATGCAGGTTTAAAAAGTAATTCGGATTTTAAAGTTATTACCTCAGTAAGGAGCTGATGAAACAATGCTTCTGTACGGCGACACGGTTAGTATCTCAGTTTGTTTGGAACTGTTGAGGGTCTTCATGATCCGCCATTGTTTCTTCTTTGGCTCTCAGCGGAGGCGGTCGCATTTTTCTCCCTCTCCCTTCCCTTATCTTCCCTGCTTGCTAAAGTGTTGATCTCTTCAACTGTCTCGTCCTTGTCCTGTACTCAGAGCCTCTCACAGCTGTGCTCTCCAAACTGAGGAAATTATGGATTTGATTAACTGGTCTCTAAGCGCAATTGACACCATATTC
>JACXGM010025056.1:0-15346 GCA_016801145.1 Umbra pygmaea | reverse complement strand
TTATCTAAAAAACATACATTCATATGTACAAAACACATGTTGATTAGGTAAAAAACATACATTCATATGTACAAAACACATGTTACTTATCTAAAAAACATACATTCATATGTACAAAACACATGTTCCTTATCTAAAAAACACACATTCCTTATGTACAAAACGCATATCTTTTGTAAGAAATACATGTTACTCAAGTAGAAAGGCACAGTCCATAGGTACAATTATTAACAAAACACATATTCCATAAGTGCAATTAAATACAGATTTCTTATGTACAAAACACACATTCCTTATGTACAAAACATTAAATTTTTATGAATCAAACATCCCTTAATTATAAAAAACACTGATCTCTTATCTACAAAACACACATTCCTTTTACACAAAAAACAGACTCCATTTTTACAATACACACATTCCTCATGTACAAAACACAGGCCAGTGACACATAGTAGCTGTCTGTTGAGTGTTCTCATTGCGATACGTAAAAAATCTTGCAAAAAAAGAAATTCTTACATGTGTACTTTTCGGGAGCCATGGAAACTTAAAGCCTTGGGCGTCTATGAAACGTAAAAAAAATCAGCTTACCTTCACCTAAACCAAATTTAAGCTCACCTTAACCTAACCTTAACCTCAATAACCTAGCATGTTACACCTGAAATAATTGTAGAGCAGCAATTCAATTTGTACAAAAGTTAACATTTGAATGGCCATATCCATAAGTCTTTCTACTTTATGCGGCAAAATGTCCATTACGTAACTTTACACACGTATCGCCATGAGAACGGGTAGGTGTGTCTCAGACACATGTAAGAGGCTTGGAGGCCGAAAATTCTCCAGCTAAATCAGATGCTGTCTGTCTACAAAAATGTTAGAATACCATGACCCCTGTAGGCCAGACTAATCCCTCACAGATCTATGGAGCTGCAGGCCAAAGGAATCACACACAGGTAAAATGATAGATCAATAGCAATGACAGTGTCCTCCGTAGCATCGGTTACCCCTGATCGAACAAGCAACAAGCAGAATTAAATCGTATAATGATTTTGCATTTAAAGACCTTAATCGCTTTAATGTTTGGCTGTTTTGAATGCAATTCGAACCATGAAACTGAACTATGCATTTTTTTGTCAAAACATATAGTTTGTTTTACTGCAGTGGTGCATCTCTACTCATCGCTGACATTTTGCAATCTAATAATAAAATGGAGGAGTTTGTCTGAGTTTCGTCTCTGCAGGTTTGCAGACAGCTTTGCATTTTCCGTTAAGTGGACCGTAGTGATTGCACAAAGATTCATTTAGTTCACTTTCAATCTATTTCCATTGTAATACCCAATGAATGTCAGACAGTTAATTACAGAGGAGCTTTTACGATCCCATGCAGAGTGAAAGAAAACATGACTTTTCAACAAAAACAATCTCTAATTATCCTGATATCCAAATTACTGCAATCAAGGATGTAAACGAAGCAGGATATCTCAAACGCATCACACTTCAACAGCTAGAAGCTAACTAATGATGATAATCACCATGACAACTCCTTAGATTAGCTATATTGCTTCTCTAGACTATTCCATTTTCCTGTGTTGCTTAGACTAAAGATCAGTGATTATCAGTCATTTATTAAATAATTTAGCATTATTAATATGCTATAACATTTGTTTTTCTTCAACTCACAGATTATATCTAAACACTTGCAGTTCTTAGGACTAAACAGTTTTTGGATTTTTTCAGTTCATATACATTCACTTTCTGGATGATTGAAATCTTCTGGTGACTATGTTATGATTATATCATTAACTTGATGGGTGGAGTACAAGGGGAACACAATTTTCTGTCAATAAATAATATTCTATTGTGTTGGTTATGTAAGATGGTATGTTAAGGCTTGACAAGATCTTTGTTGAAATGATGGTTTCAGGAGTCAGGTAGTGGTTGATAATAGAATGTTTAATAAAGTACTTCTCGTTATGGAAACAGGGTCATCATAACAAGGCAATCAAGACGTTTTGGAAAAAATTCCCCGAATGATAATATGGAACTGGGTTATATAGCCTTAGCATTGTTGTTTGCACACCTCCTAGAAGAATCTCCTCAGACCTGTGATTGTCTCATGCGAGCACATGTGCCGGTCACCTTAACTTCTGTCTTAGCGTCTAATCAACTGGCCTTGCTAGTTGTTTATCAAATAACTCAGTAACCCTTATCTTTCTAATGTCCTGTCAGTAAAATGTCCTGTTATATTAGTCTGAATGGCATCCACTATATATTAGACCTGTGATGGAATTACAGTCTAACTTACAATAGATGATATAGTTATAAGCAGAGTTATAAGCTATACGTCCTAAACCATAAGTTACAGCTTATTCTGATGTTATAATATAAGAACTGTAAGGGCTCTTTCTCCTCCTCACTCACTTGCTTGGCCTTGCTTCCTTGTCTACTCTCCTAAAGGAAAGTCTTATCTGGCTTGACCCTGAATCTTCTCTGTCTGTCTTATATGTCCTAGAATCTTCCAACAGGCCTCAACTAATAGCCATACAACTCTCTCATCTAGTAATACCATTCTAAACTGTTCAAACTGTATTTAAACCGGATTATATAGAATATACTTCTCAACAATTACACCCCATGAACATATTGTACGCTGCAATGTTAAATCGGTTATTGTTGTGGTTTTTGATAGTAAAATAAACATACAGTACATATCACAGATGACAGTTTGAGAACTGTTGCTTCATAAGTAAAAACTATAGGCAGTTCAAGAGAGTAGGTTTGTGTTACACGTTGGGAGGGTCGGTGCCCACTGGTTGATAGGATTTTACCCTTTTTTGGCATATTCAAATTAAACTGTCTGTAATAATGTATGGGGTCATGAATCCCCTATCTCCCTCCTACATTTACACCCCTGAGCCAATTAGATTTGAGGCAGGAGCTACAGCTACGATCTTGATCTTCACTGAAGCAAAGACTCAAAATCGTGTTTATATTATGTGTGTACAGCCACCAGTACAGGCACTGAATGGGTAGTTTATTATTAATGAAGAAAAACTGTGTGGTGGATGTTTCTGGAAAGTGTGTGTTTGTTGTAATACATAATAGGGTTCACATTATGCAAGCTTTCAGGTCTGTCACTCAGCTCAAAATGGGGATACAGTTCCTTCCCAGGGAAAATGTAACTCATGATTAGAAACATCTAGATGAGCACTTCTGAGGGTGTGATTCCACAGGGCTTTATGGAAGCTCCAGACACAATCTACAGCACAGCCTGTTTCAGGTGACATCAATGAATTGTATGTGACCTGGAGTCCCAGAGGCGGCGACTCGCATCTTTTTTTAATCAAGCCAGCATTTTAGTTCTTTGAAACTACTGAGCTTGCGATGGAGCGAAAGACATTATCCAGCAATGGACATTAATAAAGTAAGGTTTTATTATGGTTTACTATTAGTATTGTTATTACTAGTGTTATTATTAAATAACTAACACCTGGAAAAAAGATAACAACTGGATCTACAGACATTCTAGATTCCTCATGTCAATATGTTACTCCAACATTATCATTCAGATTTGGATGTCCTGGTGCTCTATTTGTGTTACGAAGGCTCACATGGCGAGTCACATAGTAGCGCATCAGAAGTAAAGATTTCCCCTTAACACGACACCCTAGACACTTCATCAGAGGAGCGAGTACATGGCTTGAAAGCATAAATTCATATTCAACATTATTTTCTGAATGAAATTATGAGCGCCAATAAAACGTCAGACTCCATCTTCCTAGTATGGAAACATCTCTGAAAGTATGTATAATAGAAGTTAATAACATTTTCATTTTATTTCAGAAAATATTTATTTCAATGGGTTCTAAACATACCCTGCATACTTTATGCATGGATATATAACTATTATAAATAAGTTTATATTTCGTCTTTTGATTTTCTAATCATAAATGCAGATTGAAGTACAGCAATTACAAACAAATAAGATAGAATAACACAAAATATTCACAGTGAGTTTATAACAGATTTTTGTTCAAAGGCATGGGAACATTCACAGTATAGCAGTCATAAGACTGTAGGAAATATACAGTGTCAATCATAATTGATGTGGGTTCTACAGCCAATCTATAATCTGTAGCTAATTTAACTTTCCATCCGTCTACTATTGTCTGCTGTGATGCGCCAAAGCAAACGGTTGCTTTGTTTTTGAGCTTCCATTGATTTCCAACCCTGTGACTCTTTTGCTCCTCGGCTTTTGGCCCCTCGACCTCATCCATCAAACGATGTGTCCCATGTTGTTATCTTACTCAAGTAGAATCCCAATGGAGTATCTTCAACCTCATCTCAGTGCTCAATTCCTGTTACATTTCAGTTTGACGCATAAGTGAGAGAGGCCTCACAGTAATATATATATATATATATATATATATATATTAGTATGTAATATTATTAGTGCTTTTATCATTATATCATACACTACTGTGCTTCCTCACATACTTAATTGTGCATTTTATTTGATCAAATCTAATAAAAAATCTGCATGCAGGAGTTGTATTGTTCACTGCTCTTGTTCACTGTGTTGCAACTGCCACAGTTCCAGTACACTATACCCCTCTGTGGCAGCAGTTTGGATTTGTTCAAGACTCCCCACAATCCTGTGCTTCAGCAATATATTCATGTTCTAATGTAATGCCTGATTGGAAATAGCCCTAACAAAATTAAACAAAAGAGGCAAATGTGTCCTCTGACAAAACAGCAGCGAAATGTATTCGTCTTCGTGTGGTGTCAGCTTTAGTCAATGAGACAGGGTTAAACAATGTGAGATTACGTTTCATAATAGTCCATTAGTCCATGTCTGGGTTGCTCTGTGCGGCGGGCCTGGGGGAATAACACAATTACCTCAGATTAATAATAATACACTCCTCTCCGAGGGGGGGACAGAGGGGCTGCTGCCATGAAATATCCTGTGGGTTAGCGTTAGCCTTTGTAGATGAGAAATCGTGTGGTGTGGGGTTAGCCTAGCCCTTTGCAGTGCGACAAACCTGTGAGTGAGCCTAGCGTGCTGCAGACCAGAGGGGCAAACCCCCCATATCCATGCAGGCAGATAAATCTGTCAGGCAAGTTGACTATGGTGTGGCTTGTTATTCTCTTTGTCTAGCGTGCCTGACGTGGGAATACACTAGTGTGTGAGCGACCAGATCACTGTGATCTAGCTTCAACACTCTCTTTCCCCGTCACATATCAGACGACTCAGACTCACGCAGGTGATTCGGTCCTACTACAGAGGTAGCCTGAATACCCTGGAGAGTCACAATCTCTTTGTGTTATGTTGTTCGGCAACAGGGGCCAGCAAACGGGGACAATGTCTGAGGTTTAAAAAGAGAAAAAATGTGCACATCCAGCTTATCAGGGTGAGGACAGACAGACTTATCAAAGTGGAGGAATGGAAAGAGCCTCTTTTGTTCCCAGGGGGAATTTATTTTAACGCACAAAAACAGGCAACCTCTCGATCCAAATTGGATCTTTGTCAGGACCTTGTCTGAAGTTACTGGTAACAGATGAGTGTGCTATAGCCCGTGTGTGTTCTCTTCATGGACAGATAGTGGGGTAGCTGTATAGTTGGTTGTTCCCCCTGTGCTTTTGCAGTTAAACGACTGAACGGTGGGGGGAAGTGTTGTCGGGGTAGCTTAGGGGGGGAGTCTCGCTCACAGTATGCCGCCGATCCGTTGTTAAGCGTCTTGGTTCCCCGACGGTGATTAGATGTGCAGTGTAAATGACTTCACAGCTTCACAACACTTCCTCTGCGCCATTTATTGTTGTTGTTTAATTGCTTAAGCTCTGTCCTCCCCCACCCCTCCTCCACTCTCCCCCTACTCCTTATAAAAGGTACAGTAGATTGAGGTTAATGAGTCCTCATACAGATTTACTGATGGCTTTCTCTTTTTGTTCTTGGGAGAACTTACATTTTATCTTTAATAGGCTACAGGTATTTTTTTCCAGATAAAAATCCCACTTGTTTTGCTGTGTAGATTCATTTCTGCTTGGAGAGTAAGTTGACAGTATGTATAATCATTAGGATATTAAGCCTAAAGGTACAGAGATCTAATCTTCTTCATTACGTTATAGAGCCTCAAGCAGCCTGAATCCAATCTACAAACTTAATTTGACTCCTGAGTTCCACATTTTTAATCAACCTTTTATACATGCGGGTTCTTATAACCCACTCAAATAATACAAAATATATCCAGGGTTATATGTTATGGATATCTTTGGTACAATGCTTGTTCGCCTCCACATTTACCCGACTGCTCCATTAGGAGCAATTGCCTGGTAATAGCTTCGTAGTTTATCTCGGCGTGGGTGTTCAGTGTGTTGTTAGGTGTCAATCTTGATCACTTGTTTATTTTCTGACATAATACTGCAGGAAACCAGGGCATTTTCACAGCTCATCTGAATGCCACACACACACACGCACACACGCACGCACACACGCACGCACACACACACACACACACTTCCCTGTTACATGTCTCTAGGTCTGTAAAATACTTTGATTAACTGCAGAAGGGTCTATGTCATGGCTGACCTCACACAAGGTGGGATCCCTCTTTGTTAATGAAGATATTATCGCATGGCAATTTGAGCCAATTTATCTCACGCACTGATCCTGGGGTAGAAACCCAGAAGGGTAAACGGGCAAATTAGGCCATGGTTTTAAAGCAGAAGGCTGAACCTGAACCGTTGAAGGGCTTCCGAAATGGCACCCTACTCATCGTCTAGTCTATCGCACTGCTGTTGAGCTGGACCCATAGTGAATAGTGTTACTACGGCAACAGGGTGCCATTTTGAACACGGGCCTTGGCCGTCCATTGGACGTTCAGACCAGGGTTCAATGGTCCATGTGGTATGGAGTCTAAGGGCGTCCCTGTGGGAAAAGGCACCATTGAATTACGAATGAAATCCTCTTCGAAGTAATATCTAGTGTTGATTTGGTATTTAGGTTATTATTTTCAGTGTCTTTCTATGATGTAATTTCTCCTCTGAAGAGGTTCTAAATTGGACAGCATTCAAAGAGGATTTATTCTCAGTGCTCAGAATGAGTTGTAGCTTAGATTATATAGATTCAAATCATGAATGGAGCGTCTGCCTTTCTTCTCCTAGCCCCAGGATGTTGAAACAGGGAGCCCTTTGGGAATAGGAGGTTTAACCCATCTCTACGCCCATCAGTGCTTTAAATGTACGCGTTTCCATATATTCTGCAGATTAAATAAATTAGATTTGAAATATGATCTGCCCCCAGTGAAACTAGTCTCTTCCCCCGTTTTGCTGTGAATCAATATTTCATAACAAATATAAAAAGAGAAAATGGGGATACTAGATGAAACAGCCGAATTGGGTTTCGAAGAAACATTATATTATATCGAAGGGCGTTGCACAACCACAAACATACCGCGTTGCAAATGATGCATATAAATCAAGGTGGCGTGGATAATACGAGTCTGGTATTAAATCAGTGGGTAAAGAACAACAAGCCTCATAGAGTCATTTGTTTCCATCTGTAATAGAAACAAGTAGCCGATGTAGATTAGAAAATGTTGTCCCCCACAGGCTGGTCCAATCACAGACAAGCACAGAGACTGCAAAATGACTGTCGCCATGCGTCTTAGGTTAATGGGCATATGATAAACATAGTCCATTTGGATACAGAGAACATGTAAAATGTGTGTAGAATGTTGTGAACAGTGTGAACACAGTGTAATCATCGCTACACACATTTACATTATTGAGTAATATCATCAGTAGTAATAAACAACTCTTCAACATATACAGTGACTGATTAGCACCTCCTTGTCTGATTAAAATATGGAATGTTTTGCCTGAATATCAATGCACATTAATGCATTTTATTCCCATAACTGTACCATGTCAGCTATTCCCAAGCCCTTCCAGTTCGCCAAAAGTACTTATTTTCCTGGCTGACAGTGACTGATGTGTTTTCCTTGTCATTCCTTCAGGACTATGCGGAGAAAGAGCGCACGGCGACCATGGCTAAAGCCTTGGAGGATCTGAAGGCCAACTTCTACTGTGAGCTGTGTGACAAACAGTACTACAAGCATCAGGAGTTTGACAATCACATCAACTCATATGACCACGCCCACAAACAGGTGATGAACATATAAACTCATATAACCACACCCACAAACAGGTGATGGACATTTAAACTCATATGACCACACCCACAAACATGTTATGGACATTTAAACTTATGAACACACCCACAAACATGTTTTAGACATTTAAAATGATATGACCACACCCACAAACAGGTGATGGACATATAAACTCATATAACCACACCCACAAACAGGTGATGGACATTTAAACTCATATGACCACACCCACAAACATGTTATGGACATTTAAACTCAAGAAACACACCCACAAACATGTTATGGACATTTAAAATGATATGACCACACCCACAAACAGGTGATGGACATATAAACTCATATGACCACACCCACAAACAGGTGATGGACATTTAAACTCATATGACCACACCCACAAACATGTTATGGACATTAAAACTCATATGACCACACCTACAAATATGTTATGGACATTTAAACTCATATAACCACACCCAGAAACATGTTATGGACATTTAAACTCATATGACCATGCCCACAAACAGGTGATGGACATTTAAACTCATATTACCATACCCACAAACATGTTATGGACATTTAAACTCATATATATGACCATACCCACAAACATGTAATGGACATTTATTCTCATATGACCACACCCACAAACATGTTATGGACATTTAAACTCATATATATGACCACAAACATTTATTGGACATTAAAAAATAATATATATGACCACAACCACCAACAGCTGCTTGACAATTAAACTCATATATATGACCACACCCAGAAACATGTTATGGACATTTAAATTCATATATATGACCACACCCACAAACATGTCATGGACATTTAAACTGAAATATATGACCAAGCCCACAAACATGTTGTTGACATTTAAACTCATATGACCACACCCACAAACAGGTGATGGACATTTAAACTCATATGACCACACCCAGAAACATGTTATGGACATTTAAACTAATATGACCACACCCCCAAACATATAATGGACATTTAAACTCATATTACCACACCCAAAAAACATGTTTTGGACATTTAAAATGATATGACCACACCCATAAACAGGTGATGGACATTTAAACTCATATGACCACATCCACAAACATGTTATGGACATTTATTTTCATATGACCACACCCACAAACATGTTATGCACATTAAAACTCATATGACCACACCCACAAAATGGTGATGGACATTTAAACTCATATGACCACACCCACAAACATGTTATGGACATTTAAACTCATATGACCACACCCACAAACATGTTATGGACATTTAACCTCATATATATGACCACACCCACAAAAACGTATTGGACATTTAAACTCATATGACCACGCCCACAAACAGGTGATGGACATTTAAACTCATATCACCATACCCACAAACATGTTATGGACATTTAAACTCATATATATGACCATACTTACAAACATGTAATGGACATTTATTCTCATATGACCACACCCACAAACATGTTATGCACATTTAAACTCATATGACCACACCCACAAAATGGTGATGGACATTTAAACTCATATGACCACACCCACATACATGTTATGGACATTTAAACTCATATGTCCACACCCACAAACATAATATGGACATTTAAACTCATATGACTGCACCAAAAAACATGTTATGGACATTTAAACTCATATGACTAAACCCAAAAACATGTTATGCACATTTTAAACTTATATGACCACAAACAGGTGATGGACATTTAAACTCATATGACCACACCGAAAAACATATTATGGACATTTAAGCTCATATGACCACACCCACAAACATGTTATGGACATTTAAACTCATATGACTACACCCAAAAACATGTTATGGACATTTAAACTCATATGACCACACCCACAAACAGGTGATGTACATTTTACACTGTTCCAAATTATTATGCAAATAATTATATTTTACACTTTCATAAATAATTGATGCAATTGATAATTTTCAAGTTACCCACCGTTAGAGTATAAATCAAATTTTATTGGACCCAATGATTTTTCAAAAATAAAAAAACTCAAAATGCACGGTTCCAAATGATTATGCACAACAGATTTTCAAAACATTTTATAGGTTGTAAAGAACTGAAAATGGTCATTTGTTGAATTAGCAGCATTACGAGGTCTTATTTGCTGAAATTAAAAGTTATTTCAATAAAACACATCTTAACAGTATAAGTCACATGTTAACATAGGACCTCTTCTTTGATATCACTTTCACAATTCGTGCATCCATTGAACTTGTGAGTTTATGGATAGATCTGCTTGAACTCCTTGCAGGATGTCGGAATCGTCTCCCAGAGCTTCTGTTTTGATGCAAAATTCCTCCCACCCATAGATCTTTTGCTTGAGGATGCTCCAAATGTTCTCAATAGGGTTGAGGTCAGGGGAGGATGGGGGCCACACCATGAGTTTCTCTCCTTTTATGCTCATATCATCCAATGACACAGAGGTGTGACGTGATTTTGCTACGGAAGGCAAAGTTCTTCTTTCTGTAAAATAGAAGAAAGTGGTCATTCAGAAACTTTACATACTTTGCCGAGGTCATTTTCACACCCGTAGGGAGCAGTGTTGTGTATAACGCGTTACTAAGTACACTTGTCAGACTACTTTCTTAGTTACATTTATAACGAGAAATTTAGTTACATTTACGTTATATTTTCACCTTTTCTGTTTTAGAACACAATTTAATAATTTAATATCCGTTGTTTATTAATTTATTTCCAGCTGGAAATATTCACATTTCTTCAAAACTATCAAAAAGCAGGAAGGATAAATAAATGTGTCCAGTGAGCTGCAACAAGCACCCGAGTGGGAATATAATGGAAAGCTTGTCATCGTTCGTCTCACTCAAATGTTTTGGACCGATATTACTTTTTTCTCTATGTCGTCTACAACGAGTGGAGGTATGTTATTTTCAAGTTATATTTTCCCTGGTTATTCCAATAAACACGCATTGAATACCTGCATAATGTTACAGAAAATGTCCAATGTGCTTTAACAGGCGATGAAAACGCACTTTATGGAAGTTTTCTACATACAGTAGACTACATAAGGTGCGCAAGGATTTAAGTGACATGCACTCGGAACGTGTGTATTTGTGTCAGTAAACACACATTCAGAATGCTTATAATTCTGCCAGCCAACAGATCTAAACTGTACCCTTTAGACCAGAGGTGGGCAAACTACGGACCGCGGGCCAGATGCGGCCCGCCGGGTCCTTTGATCTGGCCCGCGAGGCATTTTTACCCTCCACAGTCTCCCGCAATTGTATCGCGATTGTCTTGCGAACCGTATAGGCTAGCAACTAAAGCTTGAAAAAGTTGGAAAGATGAAGATCAGCCAAAAAGAAAGAGTGTTGGCTCATCCATGTGAGTTTATCAGAGCCGGAGCTATCGCGCCTCGAAATTTGGTCATGTTTTTTTTACTTTTGCCTTTTTTACTAAACACATTATAGACAGGAAATAAGACGCGAAAATGACAAAAAAGCAACGCTTTAATGATGTATGACATCATCCTGCACAATACCAACATGGTACCAATATGGTTGGAAAGAGAGGGTTCCACTGATAAAATAATGCCAATGCAAATAATGAGCAGTGGTTCGTCCATGTGGATTAATGACAGCCGGAGATATCGCGTCACAAAGTTGGGTACTTTTCACTGACTATATTTTGGTAAACTAAAAACATTACCGTCAAACTAGGAAATGATGTAACAAAACATTTATATTCTGTAGGATACGCACGTAACTGTGTAGGGGGCAGGGTTAATTTAATGAAATAACATTTCCTATTTTTCATGCATCGCTATAAAATGCAGCCCTTCACTTGGTTTCAAAAGCTCAATGTGGCCCTCAAGCAAAAATAATTGCCCACATCTGCTTTAGACTCAATATGTCTGGTTCAGGCCTGCTCAATGTATTCTCCATGTGACTCCATTAATTTCAGTAGCATTACTAGGAGTCAAATCCCATTGCATATTATATGAAACTCAAAATACTTTTTTTAATCTTTATTTCTTTACTCAGTTGAAATTTGTTATATACTCAGACATCGAGATGAAATTGGTTTTACGTACAAACACTCACACATTGGTCAATTGGATCATGTCCAGAGAAAGTAGTTACCACAAGTCTGCACTCGACATGATCAGGCAATCACTATCTAAGGGCGGCAAAGTAGCCTAATTGTTTAGGGCCCATGATTCATTTTTGAAGAAGCCCCCAGAAGAATGGTTCAACCCCCCCCCCCCCCCCCCACACACAGACTACCAAGGTGAAGCCTTTATCATTCTGTAAGTAAATAAGTAAATAACTAGTTACTTTTTAAAGTAACGTTCCCCAACACTGGTAGGGACCCTAAAGGGGCCTACCTGCTCTCTCCCCATGATTCCGGCCCAAAACATGACTCTGCCACCTCCATGCTGATGTCGCAGCCTTATTGGGACATGATGGCCATCCACCAACCATCCACTACTCTATCCATCTGGAACATCCAGGCACTCATCCTTAAACAAGACAGTTTGAAAATTAGCTTCTGGAGAATCCTACACATTGAGGTACGCGAGACTCCTGTTTGCTGCTTTGTAATGGCAGTTTAGCAGTTTCTCTTTTTAATCCAATGAATTTGTCTGGCAGTAACCTTCCTCATTATGCCTTTATCTGCACAAACCTGTCTGTGCTCTGAATCAGAGAAATATTGAATGTTTTCATACCAAGGCATTGCACAATTTGATGCTTTTCTGCAGCAGAGAGATCCTTCTTCTTTCCCATATTGCTTGAAACGGTGGCCTGCTTAATAATGTGGAACATCCTTCTTAAGTAGTTTTCCTTTAATTGAGCACACCTGGCAAAATAATTATCACAGGTGTCTGAGATTGATTTCAGTGATCCAAAGAGCCCGGAGACACAATACCATCTCTTCATGAGTTTGATTGAAAAACAAAATATTTAATGTTTATGACACTTAATTCCAATTTGCATAATAATTTGTAACGTGGTGTAATTGGCATTTCTACACACTCAAACTACACTGACACACACAAACTACACTGACACACACAAACTACACTGACACACACAAACTACACTGACACACACAAACTACACTGACACACTCAAACTACACTGACACACTCAAACTACACTGACAAACACAAACTACACTGACACACACAAACTATACTGACACACTCAAACTACACTGACACACTCAAACTACACTGACACACACAAACTCGCACAAGCACAAACACGTGATGACAACTTTAACTTGCTTTCCCACACACACAATTATCCAGAGAAACAAACCAAACATTTACCAACACACAGACACAGACACACACACAGACTGACATATGCTTTAACAGACCCACCCACGCACACACAGACACAGTCATTTGTATTTAATTGTGTTCAACCTCTAGTTTGCAGAATTCTTTTTCAACATTCTACAAAACAAAATAGAATAATTTATAATATAACAAAATAAGGATCTATTGTGTGACTACGTGTTTACTGAAAACCAGCACTTTTCTAAAAGCAGTCCGAGGTAGACTTTTCATTTAAACTCTGAAGTCCCATAAATCATACTGGGACAGGCCAATTTAAAGTTGTTTTGTTATTATTGTTGCAGTTTTTATTGTGTGCTACCTGCTGAGCCAGAGACAGGTTAACACTTGCGTGGTGTATTAAGACATTGACAATGAACCATCTAAGTCAATGCATTTCTAAGCATGTCGACTCAGCCCATCAGCCTGGCTAACATACCTATGCAATTGTATACACTAGGGGACATTTAATTCACACTAGATAAACTTGTCACATATTTGCAATTTCACTGGTGCAGTCTACGCAGTACATGTTACAGAAAACCTCCCAAATACCAGTTCTATTTCAATTAATTAATTTGAAGTTTATTGTCAATAATTCCTAAAATCATATTCAACAGTGTATTCTCATTAGCATAAGATTCATTGGATACTCCACCAATCAAGAGACGCAAACCATCACTAACCTTTAAAATTGTGAGCTAAAGCTGTAATTTCAGCACCTGTCCTCTGGTTTGATGTGTGTGGGCCTCCTGACTTACACTGCCCTGCGTGAGGAGAGTCTCCTGGGAAGGCTTTCCTGTCGATACCGGGTCTCACTGAACTATTGACTGAATGCAAACCACCTCCCCCCTAGGAGGCCCTTTTATGGTTTCTGAAAGAACCACATTTCATTTGAAGTAGAACCCTGTTCTACAGTACAATATGTGCAGTCTCCCAATGCTTTCTCGTGGCAAGATGTGGGTAACCATTCGTAATGGATATTACATCGCATTATGAAGGCAGACTAACGATTTGGCCAATCAAAATGTGAGTTTTTTTACCTATTGAATTTCTGTTCCACCGCAACACTTCCAAGAATATACTTATCATTTACAAAGTATTTGGGGAACGATTAGTTCAGGGATAACATGCTAGGTTAGTGAGGTTAAGGTTAGGGTAAGGGGAGGTTAAGGTTAGGGTAAGGTTAATGTAAATTTACTTTTTTTAAATTTTCTGCCTCCAGAAACACCACATGTGGACATATGTTTTTTTTACGATTTCTTATGATTTTTTATGTATCTCCATGAGAACTGCCTAGTGGGCAGATTGTGTTTTACATAAACTCTGCCAGCAGTTGCTCAAAGAACTGATTAATAATATTTGTGGTTCCTGGTTTTGTTTAGTCATCGTCACTGATTATTTGGGCCAATCAGGAACGGGTGACAGTGGTGCTTTAACATGAAAACAGAACACAACCAATGGGAGAGAAAGGTTCAGCTCAGGTTTTGACATTCCTTTTTAGATTGTTTTAGGCAGGCCGTATATAGCAGTTATATAGCATATGGACATAAAATTTAAATTAAGCAATTTACAAAGTTATGCAAAATGTACTTCTATGCTTCAGAGATTACAGTTTGTGTCTCTAGTTAGATTTTCTAAGGTCTGCCCTGCAAGAAAAAACTAAGTATCCTTTTAGGTTTTAGCACCTCTTCTTATTAAAGTGAAGAATGGCATGGACTAGGGTGGCATTGGCTTCAGTCTTGCCTGAGGATTTCTCTTCTATAACATAAACAAACTCCCACATGCACACAAACACACACACACA
>JACXGM010025055.1:0-15570 GCA_016801145.1 Umbra pygmaea | reverse complement strand
TATCATGTATGTTTCAGGAAATATGACATTGAGTGGACATCATGCATCAGTGAACCCTGTGTCGGCCATTTTGTCGGCCATTTTGTATTGTATCTCTTAGTCCATATCACCATTAAGGAAGGCATATATGAGACACCTGTATACCAAAGCGCAAGTCAATCAGACTTTTTGTTGATTTTAAGATGATTTTTATAGTTGTAGTCAAATGGTAATTTATGGGCAAAAGTGACCAAACCTTGAGAGTCAATATCTCAGTCTGTGATGAACCCGCATGGACAACCCAGACCTTATTCTTTGCAGTGGAACTCCCTCTTTTGATTGTTACCAACCGTTACTTTCTATCAAGTATGGGTCAGCAGATATGACATTGTGAGTTCAGCATCTATCAGTGAACCATCGGGTCGGCCATTTTGTCTGCCATTTTGCATCGTATTTCTTAGTGCTTATCACCCTATAGGAAGGCATGTATGGGACACCTAAATATCAAATGACAGGTCAATCGGACCTACGGTTGATTTTAAGTTAATTTTTATAGGTTTTGTCAAATTTTAACTGTACAGAAAAATCCAAGATGGCGGACTTTATGGGTTCTTGAGGCAAATTTGTTTCTCATGAGGAATGACATAAGTACACCAAAGGGCAGGTCTCTACGCCAAACGGGGTACGAATGGTAGCTTTTTCGTCGAGCCTTTTTGGAATGCTTATTATAGCGCCACCTATAGACGAATCATGTTCAATTTCTTTGGCCAAGTTACGCGTATCTTCTAGTTTCAGTATACATAATTTATACAACTTTTTACCACAAACTTTTTGAGTTATTTAGCAGTTTCAAGGAAAAAAATCATAATAATAATACCAACAATTACAATAGGGTTACTCCTGACGGAGTACCCCTAATAATACCGACAATTACAATAGGGTTACTCCTGACGGGGTACCCCTAATAATACCAACAATAACAATAGGGTTACTCCGTACCGGAGTACCCCTAGTAATACCAACAGTTACAATAGGGTTACTCCTGACGGAGTACCCCTAATAATACCGACAATTACAATAGGGTTACTCCTGACGGGGTACCCCTAATAATACCAACAATAACAATAGGGTTACTCCGTACCGGAGTACCCCTAGTAATACCAACAGTTACAATAGGGTTACTCCGTACCGGAGTACCCCTAATTAAAATTGCAAAGCAATAATGTCGGGGTACTCCAAATATGGCCAACATGATGAGCTACGTGCCCAATTAATAAATGAAACACATATTTCACTTTGGCAAAGGGTTATACAGAAATAACCATTTTGCACGCTGATATATTAATTGATATGGCATTTTGTCCACCATCTTGAAAAATTTCTGTAAGTTCATAACACTAAGAAAAGACATTCAGTGCCAACGTTCAGCTATAATATCAAATCAAGCAACGTTATCAATGGCACCATGTTATGTTTGAATGTCATATTTCAACATATTGAAATACAATTTAAAATTGTTAAAATGCTGTCACTTCCACTTTAATGTGTGGTCCATGCAATATGTCCTGTAGAAATAGTTAAAGCGGCTGTGCTTAGTGTTCATATAGGTCACCAGAAAATAGTTTACGATGTACAGGTCATTGCAGTCCTTAAAAACATGTGCTATTGAACGGTCTAAGTGCCATACGATTGGCCAAGGAGACTTATATAACAGTCTATATTTCTCCAGGGGGACACATGCTGTTCTGTTGCTAAATGTTGAGAAGTACAACACGCTATAACAAAATGTAGTTATAATGTCACTGCATGAAATACTTACCGTAAGAACATGGCCTTGCTGCTTGAGCCCAGCTTCTTTGGTGGTGCAGTGCCGGATGGGATGAGCAATGGCAGTGCTGGGAAAACTGTAATCGCTTGTTCCACTGGTTTGAAAGAACCCCCCCAAAAAGGTACAACATTTTAAACTCTAATGCTGTCTAAAATAATAAAGTTTGATATTTCTAAATGAAATGTTAGTGTACTTTTGAACTTACCTCTAAAGTTCTTGGAGGCTTATAGCTTGCTTCATCACACCATAACACTGAACCTTAGAGTAGAAGGGTGATGGTGCCCTCTGTTAAAAGTCTTGCCCCTCAGAGTGTCTCACCTGCTCCAAATCAATGTCTGTGAAAAGGACGTATCCTGAGATGGATAATTTAGAAAATGTTGAAGTGCTGAGCTCATCCTGCATGGCACGGTCTCAGCTTTCAACTGCTGATGAACCTTGGATTTCAATATGCTCAGTCTTCCCCCCTGAAATGCAGATGTGAACACTTAAGAAAAAGGACACACAAATGGATATCTAATTATCATTAAGTTTGTTCATTTTGAAAAATGTACACTCATTTGGCTAAGACTTTCTTTATATTGATGTGCTTCTATTTTGTATCATTCAATGTTTACATATTTTTGATTGACTATCAATATCTTCCTTGTGTTGAACGTTTTTGGTACAGTATGAAAAAATTGTGTGCATCTTATATTTTTCTGTGTTATCGTTCTACACCTGTCCCAAACTGTTTTGAACTGGGATGACTGGACGCCGCCGATTTAATAAATATTTTTTTTTTTTGTCGTTTCTTAACTTTTAGGCTCAATTGTAGCCAGAGTTGGATAAGTTACTTTTTAAACATTACTTTTACAGTTGTAAAATGTAATGTTTAACAAATGTAAAATTAACTTAACTTAAAAAGTAACTAACCCAACTCTGCTTGTAGCTAGCTAAAGGCTAAACACTACTAAATAGCTGTTCGCCCTTGCTATCAAATGTTTCAGTTTGTGTTCACGGAAAGTGTTAATGTTCCCTTTCTGGCTAGCTAGCTAAGTTTTATAAGTTACAGACAGCTTAAACCATGGAAAATTTTCATTGAAAAACGCAACATAAATTCAATTATTTATTTACTTAGTAAAGCTTTAATATAAAGTGTTACTTACCCCTGACGGTCGAATTTGCAACTTTGCCGAGTCCATTTAGCACTCGAATGTTCCGTCAGACTGGAAAAAGAAAAAACTGGGGCACAGCCTTTTCTTCTTTTTTTTTACTGGCAGATCGCAACCGACTGAAAGGTGCGTATACTGCCACCTACTGCACCGGAGTGAGAGGCCGGGCCCATTGGTAAACAGGTGCACAGAACAAATAAACAAATTATCTTCTCCACAATGGATGAATTTGGCTCAAAACTGATTTAATGTGCATTATGTTTTACGAAATTCAATATATTTGAATAACAATATTGTATTACAGTAATATTTATTTAGAGTATTGTTGTGCTTAACAAATTTGGATTGAACACTATATTTATAACTTAAACCATGTAAATGAGTTTAACCCTAAGAACATCACATCCAAATAATATTATTTGATTTATTCTCCATCCCCTATTAAACTACTCAGGCAACTAAACTGATATCTGCAACCAACCTTATAGATTTAATTTAATATTAGTGTTAGCCACAACTGTAATACACTGATCAGCCATAACATTATGACAGCTGTAGTGAATTACATTGAGGATCTCATTATTGTGGGATATTATGTAGCAAGTGAACATTTTGTCCGCAAAGTTTATGTGTTTAGAAACAGGATAAATGGCAAAGCATAAGGATTTGAGTGACGTTGTTAAGGGCAAAATTGTGATGGCTAGACAACTACAACCGAGTTTCTCCAAAACTGCAGCTTTTTTATAGTGTTCCCAGTCTGCAGTACTCAGTACCAAATATACAACAGCTGTGGCTCATAAATGCAACAGTCATGGCTAATAGTTACAGAAATGTTATGGAAAATTTTGAAATTTATTTCTTTAGAAGGTAGTCGGCAACACTGAACTGTGTAATACCTTTATCCAAATCAGTCAAGGGTCATGTTAAACTGTATTTTCATGTTTGTCATGTTTATAATAAAAATATATAAATTACTGTCATTTCTTAAGATTCTTAAATTGAGAAATTGTGCAAGTGGTCTCAATCTTAAAATAAGAAAGATAAGCTTGTTAATTTGCTGGGATAATTTGCAAAATATATCCACACCTTATTAATAGTAAATCAAGCTTGAAATTAGTTGGTAAATCTAATTAAAAAAAGTTAGGTAAAATAGTCTTATTTTGAGAAAATATACCTATGTAAAAAATGCTTGGCAAGATTCTTTTCCTTTTTAGACTAAAAATAGGATGAATTTTCTAGAAATAAGGCTTTTTTACTTTCTTAAAAATCATTTTTTGTAGTGTAGCAAGCATAAATGAAATTGCTGATCCAAACACCCAATTATTTATAAATGAAAATCATGGAAATTTTAAGGGGTGCCTTGTTACGTCCCCCAGTTGGGTAAAATCATAAAATGGTTTACCTTGTGTTATTTTGAGTGTTTCTGTGCTGTGGTTCTGTGTGTTTGTTCTGTTCTGTTCTTATGTTTCCCCACAGGTGGTGCAGATCCCCTCATCAAGCCCAAATTCATCACTTATCACTGACTCCTCCCCTCCGTTATCCCATACACCTGGGTTCAGCAATCAACATCATTCCCATCATGCCCTACCTTCCTATATAATGTGCCATTTGTTTGTTCTCTGTCTCTCTCTTTTGGTGTGTGAGGTTGCCTTTATTGGAGGTCCTCTCGGTTTTGGCTGCCTTTGGTTTTGTAAGGTTTGTTGGCAGTGTGTGTGTGTATTGAGAGAGTGGGGAGTGTTATGTCAGTATTTGTGGTTAGAGTGAGAGCTGTGTTTTGTGATAGTTTGAGTGGTAGGCCTATTAGTGTGCAAGAGTGTTAGTGTGTAGTGCTTAGTAGTTCAGTTAGGTGTATCTTTTGTGTTATTAACATTGTGTTCTCTTTGTGTTCCCAGAGGGGGAGAGGAGGCACCTTTGGGGGGGTGTCAGGTCAGCCGCCCTTGGGCTTACACCACCCGTAGGGATACTCAACTGTTATACACACTAGGTTAGATCTGAGCACCCACTCTATGTATTTTGGTTAGGGCACCTTGATCGAGTGCCAGATTAGTTTAGAACTGTATGTGTTAGGTTTAGTGCAGGTTAGTGGTGGACCTTTATATCAGTTCTTTGTTTTGGGTTAGCTCAGCCTCTCCTCCCAACATTATCATTTATTACCGTGGCAAATAAAGCCCTCGTTTAAACGGTAATCTGCTGTCTCTGTTGTCCTTGCTCGCACCTACGACCTCATACTCCTGTCTCTGACCGTTTGGTGAAAACGAGGTGTAGCATCCCACTCTCCTCCTGGGGAGGCAGTACGTAACATGCCTCTATAACAATGTATAGTTTACCAGGGGGACAATCATGATGTCGTTCTGTTGCCAATGTTGAAAAGTCCATCAGCCTATAGACCCCAGATATGATGCAAAAATTATCCTTGTTTTATATACCCACAGTTTCTAGTGTCCATAGGGGTCAACAGTTCAAAGGTTATTTGGTACAATGTTATGTACAAATATTCATTATACATCCATTTGTTATTGCTGATATGCCATTTTGCAAAGTTGTTGCATTGAAGTTGGAAGCACCCAATTGACTAAAATGTATGTGTCTATGATTGGACAACAAGGAGTACAGAGATCAGTGTCAGAGAATAGAGATCAAATGCAGAGGACAGAGATCAAGTGTAGAGGACAGAGATCAAATACAGAGGACAGAGATCAAATGCAAAGGACAGAGATCAAATGCAAAGGACAGAGATCAAATGCAAAGGACAGAGATCAAATGTAGAGGACAGAGATAAAATATAGAGGACAGAGATCAAATAAAGAAGACATAGATCAAATGTAGAGGACAGAGATCCGATGTAGAGGACAGAGATCAGTGACATAGGACAGTGATCAGTGACATAGGACAGAGATCAGATACAGAGGACAGAGATCAGATGCAGAGGACAGAGATCAGATGCAGAGGACAGAGATCAGATACAGAGGACAGAGATCAGATACAGAGGACAGAGATCAGATACAGAGGACAGAGATCAGATGTAGAGGACAGAGATCAGATACAGAGGACAGAGATCAGATGTAGAGGATAGAGATCTGATGTAGAGGATAGAGATCAGATGTAAAGGACATAGATCATATACAGAGGAGTGGATGGAGATCAGTGACAGAGGATGGAGCTCAGATATAGAGGACAGAGATCAGATGTAGAGGACAGAGATCAGATGTAGAGGACAGAGATCAGATGTAGAGGACAGAGATCCGATGTAGAGGACAGAGATCAGATGTAGAGGAAAGAGATCCGATGTAGAGGACAGAGATCTGATGTAGAGGACAGAGATCCGATGTAGAGGACAGAGATCAGTGACATAGGACAGTGATCCGATGTAGAGGACAGAGATCAGTGACATAGGACAGTGATCAGATACAGAGGACAGAGATCAGATACAGAGGACAGAGATCAGATGTAGAGGACAGAGATTAGTTGCAGAGGACAGAGATCAGATGCAGAGGACAGAGATCAGATGCAGAGGACAGAGGTCAGATGCAGAGGACAGAGATCAGATGTAGAGGACAGAGATAAGATGTAGAGGACAGAGATCAGATGTAGAGGACAGAGATCAGATGTAGAGGACAGAGATCAAATACAGAGGAGTGGATGGAGATATGTGACAGAGGATAAAGATCAGATGCAGAGTAGTGGATGGAGATCAACAAACCATTGGGTCAGCCATTTTGTCCACCATTTTGCAGTGTATCTCTTATTCCAAATGACCCTATAGGAAGACACAAATGGGATACCAGTATGTCAAACGACAGGTCATTTGGACCTACGGTTGATTTTAAATAAATTTTTATATGTTTTATCGGTTACACTTTATTTGGAGAGTCTGACATTCCATCTGTATGTGCTCTACAGATAGTTTGTTGATGATATGACTATCAACTAACTATTAACAAACCATCTGTTGATAAGCAACTAATTGTGTATTTTAAGGGTAGGGGTAAGTTTAGAATATGTTTTAGGGTAATGGTTAAGGTTAGGTTTAACATAAGGGGAATGGTTAAGGTTAGGATTAGGGTTAGGGTTAGTAGATAGTTTGTTAAAATGTTGTTGACAGTATGTAGATAATATGTAGAGCATCTACAGATGGACTCTCAAAATAAAGTGTTACCGTTTTATCAATATTTAACCATACAGAAAATCCAAAATGGCGGACTTACTGGGTTCTTGAGGCTTTTTTATTCATCATTAGAAATAAGGCAAGTACACAAAAATACAGCTCAGTACATCAAATGGTGTGGAAATGGCAGAATGGTGAAATTCATAAGTTGAAATGTGTACATCCTAAATTTGAGACTCGATACCACCGGCTGTGATCAATGCACATACACACGTCACCCCTCATTCTTTGTAGGAGTACTTCCTGTTTTCAAATTAACCAACAATTTCTTTCTAGCTTGTTCGATTAATGGAATATGATGATGTGACATCATCATGCGTCAATAGACCATTTGGTCAGCCATTTCGTACTCCATTTTGTTTTGTATCTCTTATTCCCAATGACCCTTCAGGAAGGCATGTATGGGACACCTGTATGTCAAATGGCAGGTCGATCGGGCCTACGGTTGATTTTAAGTTAATTTTTATAGGTGTGTGCAAATGTTAACTCTCCTGAAAAATTTGAACCAAACCTTGAAATATGATATCTCCGGTTGTGATTAACGCACAAAAACCCACCACCACTCAATTTTTGCACCAGCACGTCCTCTTTTCAGTGATAACAACCATTACTATCTGTGACGTATGGTTCAGGAAATATGACACTATGACGACATCATGCATCAAAAGACAATTGGGTCGGCCATTTTGTCCGCCATTTTGCATTGTATCTCTTATTCCAAATGACCCTATAGGAAGGCATGTATGGGACACCTATATAACAAACAGTCAATCGGACTTACGGTTGATTTTAAGTAAATTTTTATAGGTTTGGTCAAATTTTCACTGTACAGAAAAATCCAAGATGGCGGACATTATGGGTTCTTGAGGCAAATTTGTTTCCCATGAGGAATGACATAGGTACACCAAAGGGCATGTCTCTACGCCAAACGGGGTACGAATGGCAACTTTTTCGTCGACCCTTTTTGGGATGCTTATTATAGCGCCACCTATGGACGAATCATGTTCAAAGTCTTGGGCCAGGTTACACGTATCTTCTAGTTTCAGCATGCAAATTGGAAAAACTTTTTACCACAAAATATTTGAGTTATTCAACCGAGTAGGAGAAAAACATAATAATAATAATAATAAATATAGTTGCAAGCAACGATGGGACGGGGTAACCCGATATGGGAAGTACAAGAAAATACGCTTTCAATGGTACCAACCATTACTTTCTAGCATGTACGGTTCAGGAAATATGACAATGTAAGTCAATGAACCCTCGGTCGACCATTTTGTCCACCATTTTGCATTGTATCTCTTAGTCCATATCACCACTAAGGAATGTATATATAATACACCTGTATGCCAAAGCGCATGTCAATCAGACTTATTGTTGATTTTAAGATGATTTTTATGTTTGTGGGCAAATGTTCATTCATGGGTAAAAGTGATGAATTTTTGAGAGTCGATATCACAGGCTGTGATGAACCCACACCTTATTCTTTGTAGTGGAACCCCTTCTTTCCTTTGTTACCAACCCTTACTTTCTATCTGCTACGGGTCAGCAGAAATGACATTATGAGGTCATCATACATTAGTAAATCATTGGGTCGACCATTTTGTCTGCTATTTTACATTATATTTTTTTATGCTTACTATAGGGATGCCAGTAAAAGAAACATATATATACCGAAAGCCAGGTCAATCAGACTTATTGTTGATTTTAAGAATATTTTTATAGGTTTTGGCAATATTTCACTGTACAGAAAAATCCAAGATGGCGGACTTTATGGGTTCTTGAGGGTTTTTTGATCATCGTGAGGAATAAGGCAGGTACACAAAATTTCAGTATTGTAGGTCAAATAGGGTGGAAATTGTAGCATCTTGAAATTCATGAATTCAAAAAAAACATACCCAGATTTGAGACTTGATATCACCGGCTGTGATGATCCCACATGGACAGTTCACCCAGCTATCTTTGTAGCAGAACTCCCTCTTTCTCTTACTTTTAACCATTATGTTTTATCATGTATGGTTCGGGAAATATGACACCATGATGTCATTATGTTTCAGTGAACCATGTGTCTGCCATTTTGTCAGCCATTTTGTATTGTATCTCTTAGTCCATATCACCATTAAGGTAGGCAGATATAAAACACCTGTTTGCCAAAGCACAAGTCGATCAGACGTATTGTTGATTTTAAATAAATTTTTATAGTTGTGTTTTAATGTTAACTTTACTGATACATTTAGTAAATGTAGAAATGTTATATCTCTGGTTGTTATAGACCCACAAAATCCCACCACCATTCATTTTTTGTAGCTGAATATCCTATTTCCAATGATACCAACCATTACTTTCTATCATGTATGGGTCAGCAGATATGACATTGTGAGTTCATCATGTATCAGTGAACCATTGAGTTGGCCCTTTTGTCTGCCATTTTACATTGTATTTCTTAGTGCTAATCACCCTATAGGGACGTCAGTATAAGAAATATATACCGAAAGCCACATCAGTCTGACTTATTATTGATTTTAAGATGATTTTTATAGGATTTGGCAATTTTTCACGGTACAGAAAAATCCAAGATGGCGGACTTAATGGGTTTCAGAGACTTTTTTGATCAACCTGACAAATAAGGCAGGCACACAAAGTTTCAGCACTATGTGTCAAATGGGGTGGAAATGGCAGCATGTTGAAGTTAATAAATTTAGAAAAAACATACCCAGGTTTAAGACTTGATATCACCGGCTGTGATGAACCCACATGGACATTTCACCCAGCTTTCTTAGTAGCAGAACTCCCTCTTTCCATTGTTATCAACCATTACTTTCTATCGTGTATGGTTCAGGAAATATGACACTATGATGTCATTATTTGTCATTGCACCATGTGTCGGCCATTTTGTCGGCCATTTTGTATTGTATCTCTTAGTCCATATCACCATTAAGGAAGGCACATATGAGACACCTGTATGCCAAAGCGCAAGTTAATCAGACATTTTGTTGATTTTAAGATGATTTTTATAGTTGCGGTGAAATGGTCATTTATGGGCAAAAGTGACCAAACTTTGAGAGTCGATATCACAGTCTGTGATGAACCCACATGGACAACCCAGACCTTATTCTTTGTAGTGGAACTCCCTCTTTCCATTGATACCAACAATTATGTTCTGTCATATATGGGTAAGCAGATATGACATTGTGAGGTCCTCATGCATCGGGGCGGGCCTTAGTGTGGTAGTTACGTGAAGGCTATAGTTTAAGGGGGCAAAAATATAACATTTTTTACCAGGGACTTTTTGAGTTATTTAGCAGTTTCAAGGAAAAAAAAAATAATAATAATAAATATAGTTGCAAGCAACGATGGGACGGAGTACTCCGATATGGCAAGTATAGGAAAAAAGGCTTCCAA
The DNA here is from genome assembly GCA_016801145.1 of Umbra pygmaea. Lineage (NCBI taxonomy): Eukaryota > Metazoa > Chordata > Actinopteri > Esociformes > Umbridae > Umbra > Umbra pygmaea. The sequence continues at coordinate 5,045 of JACXGM010025055.1, read as the reverse complement.
TGGTACCAAACATTACTTTCTAGCATGTACGGTTCAGGAAATATGACATTGTGAAATTATCGTGAGTCATTGAACCATTCGGTCGGCCATTTTGTCAGCCATTTTGTATTGTATTTCTTAGTGTTTATCACCCTATAGGGATGCTGGTATAAGGAATCTCTATACCGACAGCCAGGTCAATCAAACCTATTGTTGATTTTAGGATGATTTTCATAGGTTTTGGCAAATTTTCAATGTACAGAAAAATCCAAGATGGCGGTCTCTATGGGATCTTGAGCCTAGTTTGTTAATCGTGAGAAATAAGGCAGGTACACAAAGTTTCTGTAATATAGGTGAAATGGTGTGGAAATGGCAGCATGTTGAAATAAAAAAATAATAATAATAATACCCGGATTTGAGACTTGATATCACCGGCTGTAATGAACCCAAATGGACAGTTCACCCAACATTCTTGTAGCAGAACTCCTTCTTTCCCATGTTATCATTCATTACTTTCTATCATGTATGGTTCAGGAAATATAACACTATAATGTCATTATTTATCAATAAAACATTTGTCGGCCATTTTGTTGGCCATTTTGTCGGCCATTTTGTATTGTATGTCTTAGTCCATATCACCATTAAGAAAGGCATATATGAGACACCTGTATGCCAAAGCGCAAGTTAATCAGACCTTTTATTGATTTTAAGATGATTTTTATAGATGCGGTCAAATGGTCATTTTTGGGCAAAAGTGACCAAACTTTGAGAGTCAATAGCACAGGCTGTGATAAACCCACATGGACCACCCAGACCTTATTCTTTGTAGTGGAACTCCTTCTTTCGATTGTTACCAATCATTACTTTCTATCATGTATGGGTCAGCAGATATGACATTGTGAGTTCAGCATGTATCATTGAACCATCGGGGCGGCCATTTTGTCTGCCATTTTGCATCGTATTTCTTAGTGATTATCACGCTATAGGAAGACACGTATGGGACACCTAAATATCAAATGGCAGGTCAATCGGACCTACGGTTGATTTTAAGTTAATTTTCATAGGTTTTGTCAAAGTTTCACTGTACAGAAAAATCCAAGATGGCGGAATTTATGGGTTCTTGAGGCAAATTTGTTTCTCATGATGAATGACGTAAGTACACCAAAGGGCATGTCTCTATGCCAAACGGGGTACGAATGGCAACTTTTTCGTCATGCCTTTTTGGGATGCTTTCTATAGCGCCACCTATGGACGAATCATGTTCAATGTCTTGGGACAAGTTACGCATATCTTCTTCTTATAGCATGCAAAAATAAAGCATTTTTAATCAAGGTCATTTTGAGTTATTTAGCAGTTTCAAGGAAAATAATAATAATAATAATAATAAATATAGTTGCAAGCAACGATGGGACGGGGTACTCCGATATGGGAAGTATAGGAAAATATGCTTCCAATGGTACCAACCATTACTTTCTATCATGTACGGTTCAGGAAATATGACACTGTGACATCATTGTGAGTCATTGAACCATCGTTCGGCCATTTTGTCTGCCATTTTGCAATGTATATTTTAGTCCATATCACGATTAAGGAATGCATCTCTGAGATACGTATATCCCAAATCTCAGGCCGATTGGACTTATTGTTGATTTTAAAGTAATTATTTAAGTGTGAGCCAATGTTAATGTATCGACAAAATTGACCCAACCTTCAGAATCAATATCACAGGCTGTGATGAACCCACATGGACAAATCATACCTCATTCTTTGTAGCAGAACACCCTCTTTCCATCGTTACCAAGCATTACTTTCTATCATGTATGGTTCAGGAAATATGACATTGAGAGTTCATCATGCATCAGTGAACTATTTGTCGGCCATTTTGTCAGCCATTTCGTTTTGTATCTCTTAGTCGATATCACCATTAAGGAAGGCATGTATGAGACACATGTATGTCAAAACACAAGGCAATCAGACTTGTTGTTGATTTTAAGAGGATTTTATTAGGTGTGGGTAAATGTTCATTTATGGGCAAAAGTGACCACATTTTGAGAGTCAGTATCACAGGCTGTGATAAACCCACATGGACAACACACACCTCATTCTTTGCAGTGGATCTTCCTTTTTCCATTTATACAAACCATTGGTTTCAATCATGTATGGTTCAGAAAATGACATGGAGAGTTCATCATGCATCAGTGAACCATTGGGTCGGCCATTATGTCTGCCATTTTGCATTCTATTTCTTAGTGCTTATCACCCTATAGGGATGCCAGTATGAGAAATATGTATTCCGAAAGCCAGGCCAATCAGATTTATTGTTGATTTTAAGATGATTTCTATAGGTTTTGGCAAATTTTCACTGTACTGAAAAATCCAAGATGGCGGACTTTATGGTGTCTTGAGGCTTATTTGATCATCAAGAGGAATAAAGCAGGCATACAAAGTTTCAGCAAAATAGGTCAAATAGGGTGGAAATGGCAGCATCTTGAAATTCATGAATAAAAAAAACATACCCAGATTTGAGACTTGACATCACCGGCTATGATGAACCCATATGGACAGTTCACCCAGCTTTCTTAGTAGCAGAACTTCATCTTTCCCTTGTTATCAACCATTACTTTCTATCACGTATGGTCCAGAAAATATGACATTGAGAGTTCATTATGTATCAGTGAATCATGTTTCTGCCATTTTGTCGGCCATTCTGTATTGTATCTCTTAGTCCATATCACCATTAAGGAAGGCATATATGAGAAACCTGTATGCCAAAGCACAAGTCGATCAGACTTATTGTTGATTTTAAGTAAATTTTTATAGTTGTGTGTTAATGTTAACTTTACTTACACATTCTATAACTTGATATCTCTGGTTGTGATAGACCCACAAAAACCCACCACCACTCAGTTTTTGCACCTGAATATCCTCTTTCCAGTGTTACCAATCTTTACTTTCTATCATGTATGGGTCAGCAGATATGACATTGTGAGCTCTTTATGCATCAGTGAACCATTGGGTCGGCCATTTTGTCTGCCATTTTACATTGGAGATCTTGGTGCTTATCACCCTATAGGGATGCAAGTATAAGAAATATGTATACCGAAAGCCACGTCAGTCTGACTTATTGTTGATTTTAAGATGATTTTTATAGGTTTTGGCAAATTTTCACTGTACAGAGAAATCCAAGATGGCGGACTTTATGGGTTCTTGAGGGTTTTTTAATCATCCGGATGAATAAGGCAGGCACACAAAGTTTCAGCACTATTTGTCAAATGGGGTGAAAATGGCAGCATGTTGAAATTAATAAATTAAGGAAAAACATACCCAGGTTTGAGTCTTGATATCACCGGCTGTGATGAACCCACATAGACAGTTCACCCAACATTCTTTGTAGCAGAACTCCCTCTTTCCCATGTTATCATTCATTATTTTCTATCATGTATGCTTCAGGAAATATGACACTATAATATCATTATTTATTAATAAAACATGTCGGCCATTTTGTCGGCCATTTTTATTGTATGTCTTAGTCCATATCACCATTAAGGAAGGCATATATGAGACACCTGTATGCCAAATCGCAAGTCAATCAGACTTTTTGTTGATTTTAAGATGATTTTTATACATGTGGTAAAATGGTCATATATGGGAAAAAGTGACCAAACGTTGAGAGTCAATATCACAGTCTGTGATGAACCCACATGGACAACCCACACCTTATTCTTTGCAGTGGAACTCCCTCTTTTGATTGGTACCAACCATTACTTTCTGTCATGTATGGGTAAGCAGATATTACATTGTGAGGTCAGCATGTATCAGTGAACCATTGGGTCGGCCATTTTGTCTGCCATTTTGCATCATATTTCTTAGTGCTTATCACCCTATAGGAAGGCATGTATGGGACACCTAAATATCAAACGGCAGGTCAATCGGACCTACGGTTGATTTTAAGTTAATTTTTATAGGTTTTGTCAAATTTTCACTGCACAGAAAAATCCAAGATGGCGGACATTATGGGTTCCTGAGACTTTTTTGATCATCATGAGGAATAAGGCAGGTACACAAAATTTCAGCATTGTAGGTCAAACGGGGTGGGAATGGGGGCATGTTGAAAAAAAACAATGAATCGTGTACTGTAGCGCCCCTGGTGGAGGATTTGGGGTGGGCCTCAGTGTGGTAGGTACTCGGGTGCTATAGTTTCAGCGGGCAAAATTATAGCATTTTCTACCAGGGACTTTTTGAGTTATTCAGCAGTTTCAAGGAAAAGCGTAATAATAAAAATAACTAGAACTGCAAGCAGTTTTGACGGGGTCCAAGCCGTCCCTGGCGAGTCCCCCCTGGTGCAAGTCGCCCCGATGACCCGCAGAGCCCACAAAAGCAGAACCTATGAAATCGGAACCAAAGGCGCGATGGCAGTTGGTGACGCCCCTTTGGAAATGAGCTGTGAATGAACCTCACCCAGACCCACTCTGTCAGAACTGAGAATGGTCTGGTGTTACCCAGGCTACCGCACCAGTGTACTTTGACCATAAATGGTAAGCAAAATGTGTGCAGGTTGGCAGGTATGAGTATTGGTTTTGGGCATTAACACTCCTAAGACTGAAGGCTTCTCGCTTGCGGTGCTGTACCCCTATGACAGAAATGGTTCCTTGAGTAAATAACTAGTCATTAGCTCATTAAAAGAGCCCTACCCCACGGTAATACAGACTTTCCATCTTCAGAGATGAATGAAGCGGAACCCAGTTATTTTATGTAGACACAAAACCCATATTTATACGTTCATGATAACTGTAGTATGTTGACTCAATCTGTACATTTACAAGCACAGGATCAATGTCTCTTATATAGATGTGATCAATTACAGTCACATTCTCTGTAGTGGGTGAAGTTACAATTTGACTGTAACCCTGTTGTGACATTAAGGTTTTAATCGATTTTGAAACTAGTACATTCTCATTAAAATCTCCCATTATTATTTTACCACCTGATAGTTTATTTAAACAGCTGACTACAGCATTAAGTTTTGTTTTAAAATGGCTAATTTTGTATGATGGTGGTCTGTACAG
>JACXGM010025053.1:0-15407 GCA_016801145.1 Umbra pygmaea | reverse complement strand
AAGCATGACCAGAGTAGAGGATAACATGTGATCATCAAGCATGACCAGAGTAGAGGATAACATGTGATCATTAAGCATGACCAGAGTAGAGGATAACATGTGATCATCAAGCATGACCAGAGTAGAGGATAACATGTGATCATCAAGCATGACCAGAGTAGAGGATAACATGTGATCATCAAGCATGACCAGAGTAGAGGATAACATGTGATCATCAAGCATGACCAGAGTAGAGGATAACATGTGATCATTAAGCATGACCAGAGTAGAGGATAACATGTGATCATCAAGCATGACCAGAGTAGAGGATAACATGTGATCATCAAGCATGACCAGAGTAGAGGATAACATGTTATCATCAGATATAACCTGAAGTCAGGACAAAGCCGGGCCGACCTATACGCACGAACAACACAAAATCTGATTATGCCGGCAACACAAACTCTGATTTTTCTTTTTTAAATAATAGCGATCATTACAATAATCAACTCACATGAGACACAATGTACAGTATTAAATCAAATCGTGTGTACAGAGTATTTCTTACTGTTGTTATTAAAAACATGTTAAATGCTATTGCTATGCAATTCTCTTATTGTTTCTTTAGACATAATAAAATTGCATTTGGTTACAATTCACTAGCTTTATAATTAATTCACAAAGATTTTTGCAATGAGTTAAAACAAGCATTATTATTTTAAAACATCTGAACTTGTGTGGCCTGCATAGAGTGTTGACAGAAGAATGTTTCATGCGTATGTCGGACCGGCTCTGTGTCAGGAGAACATAATATTTGATGGTCTTAATTGTTTGTTGCAAATGTCATATTTTGGCGCAGGATCTGGAGCTGACATTCTGAAGGTGCGGGATGGACAAGAGCCAGGATGTGGCAGAGCAAAGAGCCTGGGTAGGGATGTCGGGATTTTGCATTGCCTGAAGGTAGGGAGAAATTCAACTTAATCCGTAGTCAAGTACCATGATCTATTAGGGGACTTAAAGCCAGAGGTGTGCGTGAAGATGCGGGGTGACATGGGAGAACTTAAGGTTGAACACTAGGTGAGCCGCTGAGTTCTGAATCAGTTGCAACTATTTGTTGACACATGCTGCGAACGCCACCAATAACGCAGAGATGGAATGATGAGTAATGAGATAAGGCAACCACATCTAATTTCTGTGAAACATTTTTGTAAAAGCATTTGAAGACAGACAAGTATCGCTTAATGCAAATGTTTTGTAACTAAATGAATTGTACTCACCACTCTTCCTTCATCTCCCTTTGGTCCCTAAACAGTAAGGAGAGATAGATGAGTCAGCCTGATGAGGCGGACACTAGGAAACATTTTTTACATAATTTAATCCTATCCTTCAGAGATTCAGCATTTTGGATCCACTTCTGACAGAATATATCAGTCAAGTTTATTCTGTCTGTTGTTCCTGATCTACATATCTACAGTATATTACTCTAGTCTTTATGGCTTTATCTATAAACAAGAACATTTATCTGAATAGATGTTTAGAGTGTGTATTTGTGTAAAGGTAAACAAACAAGAAGTAAGAATTACATGCTGAGCTACTTACTGGAAGACCTGGTTCTCCAGGAGGTCCTATGATAGCTCCTCCCCCCTGAGGTAAAACCAGAACTATAGATTAACACACTGATTACATGCTACCTGATTATATACAGTACTGTGAACTGTAGACTGTGTGCCTATGGTGTGGTCTTCTGCACAGGAAAAAGTCTGGGGTTAAATTAACACTCTCAGTGTTAATATAGCTCCAGTGGAGCTATATAAACACTGAGAGTGTTCATTTAACACTTAGGGTGTTGATTTAACACCAAACGTTTTGGTGTGTGTAGATCTGCATTTTACAACGCCACCAGTTGATGGGTTTGATTATTGCTGAGTCGTTTCACTCATACATGAGCTCTATGTGTGCATGTCGCAAGCTTTTTTCTTAGCAGTGTTTGATAATAGAATTATACATTTGACTTTGAGGACTGACCTCGAGATGTTTTACAAACAGTTCGAATTGAGTAGTGTGAAGGGCTAAATGTATTGATGAAAACGTTTGAATCAACGAGTAGATCGTAATCGTAATAATACAAAAGTTATTATTAATATTAACAAAAATAATCTGATGTCCTTACCTGAAGTTTATACAAACTGCTCATTCCATTTCCTTCCACGTAAGGAACACCCTGCAAACATATTTTATGTAATCTTTCAATACATTCTTATTAACAGCTCCATGTGTTTTTGTTTCAACACTTGTACATGCTACCTTCTGCCTCGTGAATCTACCTGTATATGTCTAGAAGCTCATCTATAAATATAAAGGTATACTGAGTATCTGTTTATAAGTGCTGTAAATGTAGTTAGAAATAAATATGGAACTCATTGCTGTCAAAAAATAAATACAGTAGCTCTAGGTTGTCGTGTTTCTTCTACAATAGAAAGTATATGCATTGCAAAACAAACTCAACATAAAGATTATGCACTAGCAACTATAAGTTAGTTTTTTACTTTTGCATGTATGCACAGTAGTAGTAAAAAACTATTTAACCATAATGTAAAATAGAAGACCTGGAGAGGTTTATTTTAGACCTGGAGTAGAGTAACTTCTCATCTGAGGCATCTCCATTCACATATTTGATAATAATACAGCTTATGTTGGCGCCCCCTGGAGGTTCGGGTGTAGAGATCTACCCTGTGCAGTTGCTATTTGCATTTTCATGGAAACATTTTTTTTTTCATTTTTGGGGGAGTGTGGGCAGGAAAGAGTAACATTCATTCATATTTAAGAAAAACAGATATCTTTTAGGTGTATTAAGACCAACAACATAAAAATGGATTGCTGAGCCTAGATTGAACACTCCTGATGTGTGTGTGTTTGAGTCTGGGTGTAGTCTTAGTGTGATATAAAAGCCCAGAGGACGGAGACAGCATTACTTTATTAAGCCTTTAAACGCTACATGGGAGTGATCAATACAGGTGATCACTACAGAGATAAAGTACAGTGGTTTACCTAACTCCCCTGTCCTCCCAGACTGTCATCCTCCCCTGTCCTCCCAGATTGTCATCCTCCCCTCTCCTCCCAGACTGTCATCCTCCCCTCTTCTCCCAGACTATCATCCTCCCCTGTCCTCCCAGACTGTCATCCTCCCCTGTCCTCCCAGACTGTCATCCTCTCCTGTCCTCCCAGACTGTCATCCTCCCCTGTCCTCCCAGACTGTCATCCTCCCCTGTCCTCCCAGACTATCATCCTCCCCGTCCTCCCAGACTGTCATCGTCCCCTGTCCTCCCAGACTGTCATCCTCCCTTGCCCTCTGTGGCAAAAGCAAGAATGTTGAAGGGCAATCTCTGACCTAAAGATAATGCTAGATTTCAGAAGGTGAAGAGATTTCAAAGTTCATATATCATTGGTTTAGAGGTGCTCTGTGTAGAATTACACAGAGTGAAAGAAGAACTATTTTTTCTTTCAGTGAGCAGCTTTCAAATGCTGTAGAACATATATTTTATGATATTAAAAAAATTGGAAAAAGCTGTTGACGGCAAGATGAGTTGTGCTTCCATAGTGTTTGTCAACGGGCATGTGCCGGTACATATTTAATATAATTTATACACTTTAGGCTGTGCTTTTGTAACAAAGAAATGCATGTTGGGAATCAATATCCAACATACATTGTATTTCTTTTATGAAATAACCTACAGCATTTTTATGAGCAGGTGACTTGAAAGAAAAAGTAGATCCATTGTTATGACACAAATGTTACAAATAGCTCTTTTAAGTTAATGTGTTTTCTAGAGCATATGTTTGTAGTCTGTGACTCGTAGTGGATGCTTAAATTTGAGTAGAGAATTTCGAAGATTTAATTATTGAGATAAATAAAATGGCACATGAGATGTGCTTCATATTTCAATGAGTCATAAGATGTCATACAGTACGCCAGGCATCTTATCAGTAAGTCAGCACTGACAGGACTTCAATGTGGACTGTATTATGTCAACGTCTATTTGAAAGTGTAACGGTACTAGTTATTGGTCAATATATTGTACCTTGAAATAGTCTTGTCCTTGATACGTATGAATGCAGTAACCAGTGACTCAAAACACACACAAACATTATGTTGTTGATGCTCTGGAAAACTTACTGGAGGTCCGGGTGGGCCAGGCCTACCAGCTGAGCCTTCGCTGCCCTGTGTGGATGGAGAGAAACGTACCAGCATTAACACAAAACTTAACAGTGAACTGAAGAGGTATGAAAAAGATGATATAAGTATATAAAGCATTTAAACTGTTTTATATCTCTTATGATCCCAATAAAATAGTATTTTGGTATTTTTACTTGTATTTAATATAATTCACACATGATATATTTGTTTGCATAAACCCTTAGATAGTGTTCACAAACAGGGAGTCAGGTTTTATTGATGGTGACACCTAATCAATTAAGGGTTAAGGGCCTTGTTCAAAGGCAGGACAATATATACTTAATCTTGTCACCTTGTGGAATCACTTTCCGGTTACTGGACCAATGCTGCCATCCGCTAAGCCCTGCCAACCTCACACGCTACACACAAACTGATAACCTTTAACTTTCATAACTGATCATATACACTTACCTAAAGGATTATTAGGAACACCATACTAATACTGTGTTTGACCCCCTTTCGCCTTCAGAACTGCCTTAATTCTACGTGGCATTGATTCAACAAGGTGCTGAAAGCATTCTTTAGAAATGTTGGCCCATATTGATAGGATAGCATCTTGCAGTTGATGGAGATTTGTGGGATGCACATCCAGGACACAAAGCTCCCGTTTTACCACATCCCAAAGATGCTCTATTGGGTTGAGATCTGGTGACTGTGGGGTCCATTTTAGTACAGTGAAGTCATTGTCATGTTCAAGAAACCAATTTGAAATGGTGCATTATCCTGCTGGAAGTAGCTGTCAGAGGATGGGTACATGGTGGCCATAAAGGGATGGACATGGTCAGAAACAATGCTCAGATAGGCTGTGGCATTTAAACAATGCCCAATTGGCACTAAGGGGCCTGAAGTGTGCCAAGAAAACATCCCCCAAACCATTACACCACCACCACAGTGGTAACAAGCCATGATGGATCCATGTTCTCATTCTGTTTAAGCCAAATTCTGACTCTACCATCTGAATGTCTCAACAGAAATCTAGACTCATCAGACCAGGCAACATTTTTCCAGTCTTTAACTGTCCAATATTGTTGAGCTCTTGCAAATTGTAGCCTCTTTTTCCTATTTGTAGAGGAGATGAGAGGTACCCGGTGGGTTCTTATACTGTTGTAACCCATCCTCCTCAAGGTTGTGCGTGTTTTGGCTTCACAAAAGCTTTGCTGCATACCTCGTTTGTAACGAGTGGGTATTTTAGTCAAAGTTGTCGTTCTATCAGCTTGAAGCAGTCGGCCCATTCTCCTCTGACCTCTAGCATCAACAAGGTATTTTCGCCCACAGGACTGCTGCATACTGGATGTTTTTCCCTTTTCACACCATTCTTTGTAAGCCCTAGAAATGGTTGTCGTGAAAATCACATGAACTGAGCAGATTGTGAAATACTCAGACCGGCGCGCTCGCACCAACAACCATGCCACGCTCAGAATTGCTTAAATCACCTTTCTTTCCCATTCTGACATTCAGTTTGGAGTTCAGGAGATTGTCTTGCCCAGGACCACACCCCTAAATGCATTGAAGCAACTGCCATGTGATTGGTTGAGTTGCATTAAGGAGAAATTGAACGCGTGTTCCTAATAATCCTTTAGGTAAGTGTAAATTTGCAGCTGTACAGTGGAAAGGAAGAGGAAAATGCTAAATCAGGTGTATTGACAAAGCAGCTATTCAACATATTGAGAGGAAAGGGCCTGCTCTTAACAGATATAAAACTACAGGGAAATACACTATACAGCCAAAAATAAAGTATGTGGACACCTGACCATCACACCCATATGAGTTTGTTGGACATCCCAATCCAATACCATGGGCTTCAATATGCATTTGGCCCACCCTTAGCAGCTATAATAGCTGCCACGCTTCTGGGAAGGCTTTTTTCACAACATTTTAGAGTGTGACTGTGGGAATTTGTGTCCATTCAGCCAATTAAGTCTAAATGTGTTCAAGAAAGTTGAGGTCAGGGCTCTGTGTCACTTGAGTTCCTCCACACCAAACTTGTCAAACCATGTCTTTATGAACCTCGCTTTGTTCACAGGGGCACAGTCATGCTGGAATAGGAAAGGTCCTTCCCTAAACTGTTGCCACAAAGTTGGAAGCACCAAATTGTCTAAAATGTCTTTGTATCCTGTAGTATTAAGATGACCCTTTACTAGAACTAAGAAGCCTATCTTCAACTCAAAAACAGCCCCAGACCTTTATCCCACCTCCACCATTAGTAAGGTTGTCCATATACTTTTGGCTATATACTACTGTAAGGGGTTTCATGCATTTCAAGAAACAAACATGATTTCATGATTAATACAATATCCCATTACATATGCTCTTTGTGATAAATAAGTAATAAGCTATTGTTCCAGCTCCTTGAATCTCATGGCGTTGCCATCAGTAACTAAAATGTCCTGATGAATAAAACAGTACCCTGTATGTACTGTACCAACTGTCTATGTTTAATCACAAAAATAAACTTCATAGCATAAAATACATTTATAAACACGCAGATACACTGTACAACAGGTACATATTGTAAATACACACTATATGATTCCCTGACATACCCTTTCCCCCTTGGCTCCAGACTGTCCCATTGGTCCAGGCCTGCCCATGACACCCTGCAAAGAGAAACAAATTAAATCAAACAGAAATTATTAAAAGGGGAGGAGACAAGAGGACCTGATGAATGCTCTGGGTGATTCGCTGGGGTGTTAAGTGCTTCACTACATGGGTTAAAATTGAAGAATGATGGATGGAAATATTGTTAAGCTACGATCTAAGGTTTAAGGTGTGTATTTACGTACAGGGGCTCCAGTGCGCCCTGCAACCCCCGGCAACCCTGGAACTCCTGGAGCCCCCTTTGAAAAAAAAAAAACACAGATTCAACAGCAAAAATGATAATTTATACTCAAGACAAAAGGTTACTTTTTTTGTTTAACAGTACGGGGAGGATGCAGTAGATTCGTCCCAGGCTTAGACCCACCTCATCCCCTTTCTCTCCCCCAGGACCGGGAAATCCTCGCTCTCCTTTCACCCCCTACAACAGTAAACAACAACAGTAAACTTATAACCAAAACAGTACATAAAAAAAGGGCCAAATCACACTTTCTAGGTCAACCTGATGTTTGTATATTTACTTGTAAAAGGTAAAGAATAAATACAAAGAAAATATAAATATATGTTCTCTTTCAAACCAGATGCATCATGGGTGGCTATACATTTCACAGACTCCCTTGAGCCAATTAGAAGCAATTGCCTGTAAAATTTTACTACTGCACGTCTCTGATGTGTATCCATGACAACCAATTCTGCAGCAAGCAACTATGGCGACAGGAATATTCTGGAGCAGAATCATATTTTTACAGAGTTTGGTGGTTTATGTCTGAATTTTAAGTCACTTTTCTCTACAAACACCTTGGAAATTGATTTGGCTGTTTTCCGTTCCATAGGGATTGAGGATGCTCAGTATCTTTTATTCCCACATTGCCAAAATGCATTGACATGGTCAAACTGTTTTAAAAGATATCTATATATCCCGAACAAACAAGGGACATTTTAAAATCCTTGGTTTATCTGAATATCCCCAATTCTCTCTGATATAAAGAACTAAAACCAATTACTGTAGAATATAATATAATTAGATACAACCTTGTTACCATAACAACCTGAAGGACTGGTCTCCAGGAGTGTTACCCACCAGGTTTTCATAATAATTAAGCTGCCATATTCTCCAAATCACGTTTGCTGAGATTTGCCCTGAATTTTTTAATGATGACTAAGGTAGATGCTTGTATGTCACAAATGACACCCTAATCTCTAGATTTGACCATATAGTGCCCTGTAGGGCAGTGGTTTTCAACCCTCTCCTCGGGGCACACCAGACGATCGACAGTTTAGCTGTAGCCGCTGACCTAGCTCACTGTATTCATTAATCAATGGCCTGATAATTAGCAGATGAGTTGAATCAGATGTGCTAGCTCAGAAATAGATCAAATACATGGAATGGCTGGTGTTTCCGTGGAGATGGTTGAAAAACACTGCTGTAGGGAACACATCTGTAATAACACTGCTGAGGTCTCATTTCCCACCTTCGGGCCTTCTTTTCCAGGGTTACCCAAAGGTCCTCGAGTTCCAGGATCCCCCTGGTTGCGACAGATAGAGACAACAGGCACATATCAAAAGACAGACACAAACTGACAGATGAACAGACAGATACAGCCAGCCACCTAGAAATACAGACAGACAGACACACCCGCCGCCCCGACCATCCAATCAACACGCTGTTTCAGCGTACAGGCTGGCCCACATTGTTAAGACTCCTCAAACACCATCCAATAAGACATGCCAGGAGGTTCCTTTTCACCTTATTGGATCCTCATAGAGACCAGAAAACAATGTTCCAAAAATGTAACCCTAACATTAACCTCAATGATACCTAATTTATACATAAACCTAACCAAGCCCTAAAGCCCAAACTCTAACCCTAAACTGCATTGCTTCAACTTTAACTAAATTATTTTCAGAATTTTTTTTTTTAAGTTTTATTATTCTGGTGAGGATCTGTTAAACCACAGCAAAAAACACTTCCACACCGACATCCACACCATGAAGCCGATTGCAGAAAGCAGATCAATTGAATCGGGTTCAGAATACTTACAATTCTTTCAACAGTTTAATTAACTAAAACATTTTAAGTGACTTCAACTTTTTTTTGCGTTCATGAAACTTAAACATTTCAATTTAGCATCATAACATGTGCACCTTTACAAACAAAATGCCATCCATAAAAGATTTACAGTGACTTGACAGGTTTACAGTGCAGTAAACATCAAAAGATACCAACCTTTTCCCCCACCAAGCCTTCCAGACCGGTAGCACCGTGGGCTCCCTTTTCACCCTTCTGCCCTGGCAGGCCTGGTACCCTGCCCTGGCACAGACTGCAGGCATTCTGCCAACACACCACAGGCGGCATTCAGCGGGTACACAGACAAAATAACTGTCAGGATGTTACGTCAGAGCAGAGCATTTGCTCCTTTTGTTAAAATGCCATCTCCCTGGAGTCGGAAACCAGGCTCCAGTTCACAACTTAATGTTCTCTAATTTATCTACAAAACTGAAGTTAATGCATGTACTGAGAAACCAGAGTGTCTAGTATATTATGGTTGAATTAGCCAGTAACTGACTAACTGTGACAATCTGGGATCATATCAAGTATCACAGCTGTCCATCCATTTGAAGTTCAGATGCAAGGTTGTTTACTTATTCTACAGGAAGTAACCAAACACTGCAGTGAACAATGATGCTCAGTATAAATACTTCCAGTATATCTAAAAGCATCAACTTTGAATCAAGTGGAAGCATATCCCTCTTCTGACCTTATTGTTTTCTACTTTTAATTCTATTATTATTCAGTTGCAATGAATGTTGTCATTTTTCTACTAAGATTTCTGGTTTATTTTCAGAGCCATTCTGGGGCCGTTACATCTTGCAATAAAATAGTGATCAATTAAGTTCAAGTGCTCATGTCTATGGAGGACCAAATCTGACAAGATAAGAAATAAATATATAAATAAATAAATGCTCAAAAAATAAATAAGCATACAATTAATTGCACAATAAATACAGTAAATAAATAAATCTAGGCGGTAATTAAATTATACAATGAGACATTAATGTATATATCTCTTTTAAATAGCTTCTTTATTTATCCACCTTTATAATAATTACCTTATTTATTTATTGTCCGTTATAATTTTCAACTTTTATTTATGACTTATTTTTGTATGTATTTATGTGTATATTATAATATTTTTGTCTGTTTTATTCTTCATTTGTATTTTTTTACCCTATTTATTTCTTCAACGCTATTTATTTCTACCTGTCATATTTACATTTCTGTATGCATTTCTGCCTCATTATGCAAATGAGAAGGGGCTGTGTCTTAGGGGGAAAACGTCTGCCCATTGGTTGGTTAACAAATAGCTAACAACATTTGTTGTGAATGTAAAATGTTTCCCCCAAAAAGCTTAATCTTGCAAATGGTTGTAACTCGCATTAAATTGAATGACAGAAAATCAAGACAACATCACATTATATACTGTAAATGAGTCAGACTCATTTGACAGGCTAACAGTTTAAAAACCTTACTTTTCTGTAACTGAGCCTCTTTTTTTACTACTTTATAGAATATAATTGCCTTTCTTATATAATATTACTATCTTTTTTACTTTCTTTCTTTATTTTTAAGTCTGAAGTGGCCATGCCTCAAGACATCAATTTCAGCAGATTCCCACCAAGACACTGAGTAGCTTGGGGATCTGACCTTATCTGACAAAGCTCCTTCGTTTCTCCATCTCTGTTGCTACGTGCCTTCATCTCCCAGCTCATTGAATCAAGGGCCATGTCATCTCCAAGGAACCAAGCCGTAAAAACTCTGAGTGGTTTTTCTTGGTCGTTTTTTTTCCTGAAGCATTTTATACTGATCTTTCCTTTCTCAACGTTCTCGGCCTGTTTCTCTGTCTTCCTCTCTCACTTCTCTCTCTGGCGCCCTTCACTTCAAACCTCGGTCACTTTCTTTACTCTGTCTCACGACTGGCCATCCCTCTCTCTTAGCAGCATGAGAGAGTTCAAAGCTTCAGATAAACATTGACTATCGCGGGTCAATCTATTAAGTCACCCTACAAACGGCAGGCGCTGTATGTTGCTCTCATTTGTAACAAACAAACGGAGACATTTTCGTTTTCAAAACACATAATTTCTTTACTAACTGAAAAAAGGGATGAATTGGTGGATATACTTTCATCTTGGCTGGCTGAGAATGACTTGTATTTATCACAACTGAACAGCAATTACACAAACACAGAGATAAGCGAGAGACGAGAGAACAAAGAAACAATGGAATCAATTATATACAGTAGACTTATCAGAAAACATGTGGGAGTGTTGCTGGGAAAAGACAGAATTAGGAATATATTGTCTTTTAGGCATAGCGACAAGAATGCTCCAAGTACTAACAACATAAGCTCACAAATGGCACCCTATTCCAATTACAGTACACTACTCTGGTACCCTATTCCCTTCCAGGCGTACTGATTTTTACCAGGACTCATTGGAATCATTTGGGCACAAATTGGTTGCGGCGCTACAGCAGTGGTTAGCAACTGGTAGCAAATTCACCACGGACCCCAACAATCAGAAACTTGGGAAGGAAATAGCACACAAAGAGTTATACTGTGACTTTGGCAGCGCACGGTTCACAGAACACGATTGAATGATGCACATCTTGGAGCATTTTTAATGCTCTGACCTTAGTAACAGAAGTTCCACAAACTCCTTTTTTTAAACCATTTCGGTAGAAAATACCAGCAGAGATGTTTTGTTATGTACCACTGTATTATTTTTAGGCCAATTCAAAGACAACTGTTGTAAATAAAAAAGTACATACTAGATTCTTGAAATTCTAAGTGCAGTTCATCACTACAAACTGGTGAAGGCACTCCTGATCTTCGGTTAAAAATATTCTGACATTTTAAAAGGTTTGATAATAATAATAATAAATATTGATTAAAGTATTGCTTTTAATCATCTGTGAGGTCCTATAATCTCTGTGAGTAGCTGACATATTTCTAGAACACCTCAATTATAATGAGTCTCTTCACCGTGTTACACCATTCTGAATGGTGATGTTATGGTAATGGATTGAAATGAGGAGAGTTGTGGATCGACTCTAGTTGAAATGTGCAGTACCTTGAGTAAAGCACTCATATCTCCCAGGATTGGCAAGGCCGTCTGTTGAAGAGAAAATTCACAATCATCACCTGTATCATGCTTATAATCTAAAGCAATATCAAATCATATTTCACCTACACTAAGCTGTTAAATCATTGTTGTATCGGTATCAAAGAATTCTCTAGTTCTCTTAAAATCAAATCAAAACATTTTATGAATAAGACATTCAGTTACCGTAACTGATTGTATGGCAATTATGAATGTGTTAATCATGACAAGACGTAAGGTGTTATAAAATGACTCTCCTGTGATATTAGTCTGCTATAAAATATACAGTACTTGTCCTTCTGTGGCTTTGAGGCACGCATTTCAACCCAACATGGAACAATGACTGGAAATGTCCTATATCTTTGTGAACCTCCAGTGATATATGAGATGATGTTAGCCAAGATGATATAGAAGTAATACACAAACACAGATGCAAAAGACACTTACTGGTTCACCTGGTGGCCCGGGCAGGCCCGGGGGACCTTCTCGACCAGGGGACCCCTTTATGAGACAAAGAGATAATGATGTCATTAGCCATGACACCAGGCCGACCGCACAACGCTGCACCCCATTAGCCACAGCGTTGACACTCATTTCGGGTGGTGTGTCCATATATGAGTGTGTATACGTGCTGTGTGTGTGTGTTTGTTGTGCATCAGAGAAAATGTGACACCACTGCTATGTCGCCGACAAGACGGAGGAAAAATAAATAAATAATTCTCAGAATGTTAGTTTCTTTTTTTGCTGTAGACGTTCCATGCCTCACACAGAGGGGAGCAGGGGAGAGAGTGAGTCAACGACGGGAGACGAGAGGGAGAGCGATGGAAGACGGCAATGAAAGACAGCAGTTGCTATCGCAATGGTTGTCTGTCTTTGTTTATAGACGTGACGGTGCTGAGTTTCTCTGCACGCAGAGAGTGGAGGAGAGGGGGTGTGGGGGAAGTGAATGAGTCAGGCTGGAAGAAGGGACACTTACCTCCCTTCCTGGGGTCCCAGCCGGACCTGATAACCCTGGGGGTCCACGGGGGCCCTGAAGAGGACAGAAGCAGAACATCATGGAATGGTCAGCAGACATCCTCAGCCCTCACAACCACGCCTACAATCTGCCTGTTTTAGACTGAAGCGTTGAGACACAAGTCCTGTTAAAACTGACACGAGTCCTGTTAAAACTGACATGAGACTTTTTTAGGCTGACACGAGTCCTGTTAAAACTGACACAAGTCCTGTTAAAACTGACATGAGACTTGTTTAGGCTGACATGAGACTTGTTTAGGCTGACACAAGACTTGTTTAGGCTGACACAAGACTTGTTTAGGCTGACATGAGACTTGTTTAGGCTGACACTAGTCCTGTTTAGGCTGACATGAGACTTGTTTACGCTGACATGAGACTTGTTTAGGCTGACACGAGTCCTGTTAAAACTGACACAAGTCCTGTTAAAACTGATATGTTTTTTTTATTGATATGTTTATTTCATTCATTGATATTTTTACATTAACTTACTTCATCATCCTCATATATATAATTTATAAAACCATGATGAAAAGGAGGCAGGATGAAGAATATCTTATATTTCTGATATGAGATTTGTTTAGGCTGACATGAAACTTGTTTAGGCTGACACAAGACTTGTTTAGGCTGACATAAGACTTGTTTAGGCTGACATGAGACTTGTTTAGGCTGACATGAGACTTGTTTAGGCTGACATGAGACTTGTTTAGGCTGACATGAGACTTGTTTAGGCTGACATGAGACTTGTTTAGGCTGACATGAGACTTGTCTAGGCTGACATGAGACTTGTCTAGGCTGAAATGAGTCTTGTCTAGGTTGACATGAGACTTGTCTAGGCTGAAATGAGTCTTGTCTAGGCTGACATGAGACTTGATAAGGCTGACATGAGACTTGTTTTGACTAACATGACAGAACTAAAATAGGTTATGATGAGTCTGGAATTGGAATTCAGTGTACACAACATGTCATGTTAATAATACCTGTACTATGAATGTATGTTTTTTATTGCAATGTGAAGTAACTGCATTATTTTAAAAACTTCAGCCTTGAAATAAATACCAAGCTTTTGTCTGAGCATTCAGAGAGATAATATGAGGATTGGATTTGATATGCAATAATACATATTTTGTATATAACATCATTATGACTTTTTCTAAGCTCAATTATTTGTTCTAGTGTTGCGTGTGTATTGTGTGTATGTATATAAGCATAAGTATGTGTATGCATGAAAATATTTTACAGTCCTATCCTACGGCTCCAGTAATGCAAAAGTACAAAAACTAAGTAATAAATAATAAAAAACACATAAAAAATAAAACAAAACTGGAATTCAGTGTATACAGGACTCTACATAACTTTACACAGAATCTGATACTGTGTGATTGTCATTGTCCAGTGTTTGTTTGTGGGGCAGATTATTGAGGGTGTTAACGTCCATGGATGAGGTAGGCAGACTAGCGGAGTGCTGGGTTTTTCCATGGTGGGGTGTAATTATCCATAGCAGTGGGCAAGCTAATGTTGTCCGTTTAACAGCCAGATGGTCTGTGGATAGAAGCTGTTACCCAGTTTGGCTGTTTTACACAAGATGCTACTGTACTAGCGGTGTTGACCTGGCAGGTTGCGGATTGGGTGGCTGGCATCATCATTGATCTTCCTTACTGTGAAACCTGGTGTTGTAGATGCCATTAAACAAGGCAGTGAGGTCCTAATGACATGTTCATCTGAACGCATCACCATCTGCATTACCATGTGGTCACTCGCATTTTAGTTGCCAAACCGGACTGTGATGCATCCTGTCATTATATTATTGATGAAGCCTTTGAAGAACACTGTGAGGGCCCTCAATGCAGGGCAAATGTCTTCAGCTTCCTGAGATTGTACAGTCGCTGCCATTCTTTCTCCACCACTATAATAGTGTGGTGTGACCAGTCCAGCCTACAAGCATTTCATGTGTGTCTATGGGTGTACAGTACGTATGAGTATGTGTTTAACTTTTTCTCCCTTGTGTTTAGATTTTCCTCCCTTTCCAATTCTCTCTAACCCTGCCTTGTTGGCAGCTCTGCAACTCCTTGTACAGATCTGTGGGATGGCGAAGGGTTACACACATGGTTCATCCAACCACATGTCGCCCAGCTGTTGATTATTTTCACACTGCTCATCCAACATGGAAGCCTTTAGTCAGATCATTAATAGTCTTAAGTCAGATCTTTAGTCAGATCATTCATAGTGTTAAGTCAGACCTTTAGTCAGATCATTAATAGTCTTAAGTCAGACCTTTAGTCAGATCATTAATAGTCTTAAGTCAGACCTTTAGTCAGATCATTAATAGTCTTAAGTCAGACCTTTAGTCAGATCATTAATAGTCTTAAGTCAGACCTTTAGTCAGATCATTAAGTCTTAAGTCAGATCTTTAGTCAGATCATTAATA
>JACXGM010025052.1:0-15471 GCA_016801145.1 Umbra pygmaea | reverse complement strand
ACCTGAAGGACTTGAACCTAGACAAAGACCCACTGCCTCTTCAACGCAGTCTAGGCCTTAGCTGGAACCTGCAGACTGACAGTTTTACTTTCTGTGTGTCTCGAGAGGAGAAGCCTTTCACCAGAAGAGGTATCCTGTCGACTGTGAATAGCTTATATGACCCCTTGGGGTTCGTAGCTCCTATCACAATGCAGGGTAAATCCCTGGTGAGAGAACTTTCCACAGAACAATGTGACTGGGATGCACTGTTGCCAGAGGACAAAGTAGCACAGTGGAAACCATGGAGGGATTCCCTAGTGGACTTGGAGCAGCTCCAGATCCAAAGAGCCTATCATCCTGACTCTCTCCTCTCCACTCAACACAGAGAACTCTGTGTTTTTTCTGATGCGCTGACAATGGCCATATCAGCTGTAGCATATTTGAAGGCAGAAGACAAAGAGGGACACAGCCACGTTGGATTTGTCATGGGAAAGTCTAAATTAGCACTGCGCCCAGCTCATACTGTTCCGGTCTGGAACTCTGTGCTGCCATCTTGGCAGTCGAGATGGCAGAGCTAATTCTAGATGAAATCGACATTGAGATTCACTCTGTTAATTTCTACATGGATAGCAAAATAGTGTTAGGATACATCCACAATACTTCAAGAAGATTCTACGTATATGTCTCCAATAGAGTAACACGAATTAGAAAGTCAACTCGCCCTGAGCAGTGGCACCACATCAGCACAGAAAACAACCCTGTAGATCATGGAACTCGACCAGCAACACTCCTAAAATGCACCAACTGGTTTACAGGTCCTTCTTTCTTGAGTAGATCTACTACAGATTAATTTCTACAGATAGAGACATACGATCTTGTGGAGCCAGGTGCTGATACAGGGATCCGTCCTTAGGTCAACACATTCAGCACCAAAGTGACTGGAGGTCAACTTGGGTCTCAAAGGTTTGAAAGATCTTCCAGTTGGAAGTCACTCACAAGAGCCACAACCAAGCTTGTCTGTAAAGCCAGATCCATTTCCACTGCTTCAGACTGTAACAGTGGCCAGTCAGACAAATGTACGTGGGGTTGGATGTCTTCGGGCCATGGAACATCAGCTCTCGTCGGACCAGAGGAGGCCTAGCAGAGAGTAAAAGATGGGCTGTGATGTTCACCTGCTTGTGAACGAGAGCAGTACATATCGAATTCATAGAGCCCATGACAACTTCCAGCTTTATCAATGCCTTCAGACGATTTACTAACATCAGAGGACCCATCAGACAGCTTTGGTCTGACCGAGGCACTAATTTAATTGGGGCCTGTAAAGAACTCAAAATCAATTCAGAAGATCCAGAATTAAAATCTTACCTTCAAGATCAAGGCTGTACCTGGACTTTCAACCCACCTCACTCTTCCCACATGGGTGGAGTATGGGAGAGGATGATAGGCATTGCCCGACCCATCTTGAATGCAATGCTTCTTAAGGTGGACTCTACCTGTCTCACATGAGGTCCTTACCACTCTGATGGCCGAAATAATGGCCATCATGAACGCCAGACCTTTGGTTCCTGTCTCTACAGATCCAGAGATGCCTGCAGTGCTTACACCTGCTATGCTTCTTACGCAGAAGATAGTGCCTGTGTCTCCTCCTATAGGAGAAGTTGACTTAAGGAACTCTATGGAAGACAATGGAAACAAGTCCAAAGTCTTGCTGATAGATTTTGGCACAGATGGAGGCAAGAATACCTTGTGACCCTCCAGTCGAGAAGGAAATGGCAGTCAGACAATCCTAACCTCCAAGTGGGAGATGTTGTTCTCTTAAAAGACTCTAAGGTTAAGAGAAATGAATGGCCATTTAATAGTTGGATTAGTATTGTAATAGTGTGTATTAGTGTTTTAATAGTGTATAATAGTATTTTGATATTGTTTAATAGTGTGTATTAGTGTTGTAATAGTGTGTCATCCTGTGTATTAGTGTTGTAATAGTGTATATTAGTATTGTAATAATGTGTAGTAGTATTGTAATAGTGTGTAACAGTGTATATTATTACTGTAATAGTGTGTATTAGTATTGTAATGGTGTGTAATACTATTGTATTAGTGTGTAATAGTGTGTAATGGTACTGTAATAGTGTGTAATACTATTGTAATAGTTTGTAATATTATTGTAATAGTGTGTAAAAGTGTTGTAATAGTATGTAACAATAGTCTAATAGTGTGTAATAGTGTTGTAATAGTGTGTAATAGTATTGTAATAATGTGTAATATTGTGCATTAGCATTGTAATAGTGTGTAATAGTATTGTAATAGTGTGTAATTGTGTTTTAATAGTATATAATAGTATTGTATTAGTGTGTATAAGTATTGTAACAGTGTGTATTAATATTGTAACAGTGTGTATTAGTATTATAACAGTCTGTAATAATATTGTAATAGGGTGTAATAGTGTGTAATAGGTGTAATAGTGTGTAATAGTATGTAATTGTGTTGCAATAATGTGTGATAGTATTGTAATAGTGTGTAGTAGTATTGTAATACCATTGTAATAGTGTGTATTAGTATTGTAATAGTGTGTAATAGTGTTGTAATAGTGTGTATTAGTGTTTAAATAGTGTGTAATAGTATTTTAATATTGTTCAATAGTGTGTATTAGTGTTGTAATAGTGTGTCTTCCTGTGTATTAGTGTTGTAATACTGTGTATTCATATTGTAATAATGTGGAGAAGTATTGCAATAGTGTGTAACAGTGTATATTATTACTGTAATAGTGTGTATTAGTATTGTAATGGTGTGTAATACTATTGTATTAGTGTGTAATAGTGTGTAATAGTACTGTAATAGTGTGTAATACTATTGTAATAGTTTGTAATATTATTGTAATAGTGTGTAAAAGTGTTGTAATAGTATGTAACAATAGTCTGATAGTGTGTAATAGTGTTGTAATAGTGTGTAATAGTATTGTAATAATGTGTAATATTGTGCATTAACATTGTAATAGTGTGTAATAGTATTGTAATAGTGTGTAATTGTGTTTTAATAGTATATAATAGTATTGTATTAGTGTGTATAAGTATTGTGTAACAGTGTGTATTAGTATTGTAACAGTGTGTATTAGTATTGTAACAGTCTGTAATAATATTGTAATAGGGTGTAATAGTGTGTAATAGGTGTAATAGTGTGTAATAGTGTGTAATTGTGTTGAAATAATGTGTGATAGTATTGTAATAGTGTGTAGTAGTATTGTAATACTATTGTAATAGTGTGTATTAGTATTGTAATAGTGTGTATTAGTGTTGTAATAGTGTGTATTAGTGTTTAAATAGTGTGTAATAGTATTTTAATATTGTTCAATAGTGTGTATTAGTGTTGTAATAGTGTGTCTTCCTGTGTATTAGTGTTGTAATACTGTGTATTCGTATTGTAATAATGTGGAGTAGTATTGTAATAGTGTGTAACAGTGTATATTATTAATGTAATAGTGTGTATTAGTATTGTAATGGTGTGTAATACTATTGTATTAGTGTGTAATAGTGTGTAATGGTACTGTAATAGTGTGTAATACTATTGTAATAGTTTGTAATATTATTGTAATAGTGTGTAAAAATGTTGTAATAGTGTGTAACAGTAGTCTAATAGTGTGTAATAGTGTTCTAATAGTGTGCAATAGTGTGTAATAGTATTGTAATATTGTGTAATAGTATTGTAATAATGTGTAATTTTGTGCATTAACATTGTAATAGTCTGTAATAGTATTAAAATAGTATATAATAGTGTGTAATAGTATTGTAATAGGGTGTAATAGGGTGTAATAGTGTGTAATATTGTTTAATTGTGTTGTAATAGTTTGTAATAGTATTATAATAGTGTGTAATAGTGTGTATTAGTATTGTAATAGTGTGTAATACTATTGTAACAGTGTATAGTAGTGTGTAATAGTATTGTGACAGTGTGTAGTAGTGTGTAATAGTGTGTAAAAGCATTGTAATAGTGTGTAATAGCGTTGTAATAGTGGTGTAGTAGTGTGTATTAGTTTGTAATAGTGTGTAATAATATTGTAATAGTGTGTAATAGTGTATATTAGTGCGTAATAATATTTTAATAGTGTTTAATATTGTTGTAAATGTGTAATAGTGTGTAAAATTGTGTAATATAGTTGTAAAAGTGTGTAATAGAACTGTAATAGTGTATAACAGTGTGTTAATGTGTGATAGTATTGTTATAGTATTGTAATAGTTTGTAATAGTGTGAAATAGTATTGTATCAATGTGTGATAGTATTGTATTAGTGTGTATTAGTATTGTAATAGTGTGTAATAGTATTGTAATACTATTTTAATAGTTTGTAATAGTATTGTAATAGTCTATAATAGTATTGTAATAGTCTATAATAGTGTGTAATAACATTGTAATAGTGTGTATTAGTATTAGAATTGTGTAATAGTGTGAATTAATATTGTAATAGCATGTATTAGTGTCGTAGTAGTGTCTAATATTGTTGTAATAATGTTGTATTAGTTTTGTAGTAGTGTGTAATAGTATTGTAATACTGTGTATTAGTATTGTAATATTGTGTAATAGTGTTGTAATAGTGTGTAAGAGTGTGTAATAATATTGTAATAGTGTATAATAATGTTGTAATAGAGTGCAGTAGTATGTATTAGTATTGTAATTGTGTGTAATAGTACTGTAATAGTGGGTGCAATTGTGTATTAGTATTGTAATTGTGTGTAACAGTATTAAAATTATATATATAAGTGTGTAATAGTCTTGTAATAGTGTGTAATTTTACTGTAATAGTGTATAATAGTATTGTAATAGTGTGTAATAGTGTGTAATAGTGTGTAATAGTGTGAACGTGTGTATTAACATTGTAATAGTGAGTAATAGTGTTGTAATAGTGTGTATTAGTGTTGTAATAGTGTGTATTAGTGTTGTATTAGTGTGTAATAATATTGTAATATTGTATGATAATATTGTAATAGTGTGTAATAGTGAGTAATAGTGTTGTAACAGTATTGTAATAGTGTGTAAAAGTGTTGTAATAGTGTGTAATAGTGTGAACGTGTGTAATAACATTGTAATAGTGAGTAATAGTGTTGTAATAGTGTGTATTAGTGTTGTAATAGTCTGTATTAGTGTTGTATTAGTGTGTAATAGTATTGTAATATTGTATAATAATATTGTAATAGTGTGTAATAGTGTGTAATAGTGTATAATAGTATTGTAATAGTGTGTAATAGTGTGTAATAGTGTGTAATAGTGTGTAATAGTTGGTAATAGTATTGTAATAGTGTGTAACAGTATTGTGATAGTGTGTAAGAGTTTTTTTTAATAGTGTGTAATACTATTGTATTGGTTTGTAATATTATTGTAAACATGTGTAATAGTGTTGTAATAGTATTTAAATAGTGTGTAATAGTGTGCAAAAGTGTGTAATAGTATTGTAATTGTGTGTAATGGTACTTTAATATTGTTATATATTGTGTGTTAGTATTTTAATTGTGTGTACTAGTCTTTTAATAGTGTGTAAAAGTATTGTAATAGTGTATAATAGTATTGTAATAGTGTATATAATGTATAATAATATTGTAATAGTGTGTAATAGTGTTATATTACTGTGTAGTAGTGTGTAATCATGTTATAATTGTATTGTAATAGTGTGTACTAGTATTTTAATACTATTATATTAGTGTGTAATAGTGTGTAATAGCATTGTAATTGTGTAATAGTGTGAATTAATATTGTAATAGCGTGTATTAGTGTCGTAGTAGTGTCTAAAAGTGTTGTAATAATGTTGAATAAGTGTTGTAGTAGTGTATAATAGTATTGCAATACTGTGTATTAGTATTGTAATACTGTGTATTAGTATTGTAATAGTGTGTATTAGTATTGTAATAGTGTGTATTAGTATTGCAATAGTGTGTATTAGTATTGCAATAGTGTGTAATAGTGTTGTAACAATGTATAATAGTGTGTAATATTTTTGTAATAGTGTATAATAATGTTGTAATAGTGTGTAGTAGTATATATTAGTATTGTAATAGTGTGTAATAGTACTGTAATAGTGGGTGCAAGTGTGTATTAATATTGTAATTGTGTGTAATAGTATTAAAATTATATATAAAAGTGTGTAATAGTCATGTATTAGTGTGTATCAGTATTATAATAGTGTATAATAGTATTGTAATACTGTGTATTAGTATTGTAATATTGTGTATTAGTATTGTAACAGTGTGTAATTGTATTACAATATTATATTATCGTTTTTAATTGTATTGTAATAGTGTGTATTAGTATTGTAATTGTGTGTAATAGTAATAAAATCATATTTATAAGTGTGTAATAGTCTTGTAATAGTGTATAATTTTACTGTAATAGTGTATAATCGTAATGTAATAGTGTGCAATAGTGTTGTATTAGTGTGTAATAGTGTGAATGTGTGTAATAACATTGTAATAGTGTGTAATAGTGTGTATTAGTGTTGTAGTAGTGTGTATTAGTGTTGTATTAGTGTGTAATATATTGTAATATTGTATGATAGTATTGTAATAGTGTGTAATAGTGTATAATAGTATTGTAATAGTGTGTAATAGTGTGTAATAGTGTTGTAATAGTAATGTAAAAATGTGTAACAGTAATGTAAAAATGTGTAAGAGTATTGTAATAGTGTTTAATACTATTGTATTAGTTTGTAATATTATTGTAATCATGTGTAATAGTGTTGTAATAGTATTTAAATAGTGTGTAATAGTGTTGTAATAGTGTGCAAAACTGTGTAATAGTATTGTAATAGTGTGTAATAGTACTTTAATAGTGTTATATATTGTGTTTTAGTATTGTAATAGTCTTTTAATAGTGTATAATAATATTGTAATAGTGTGTAATAGTGTTGTATTACTGTGTAGTAGTGTGTAATCGTGTTATAATAGTATTGTAATAGTGAGTACTAGTATTTTAACACTATTATATTAGTGTGAAATAGTGTGTAATAGTACTGTAAGAGTGTGTAATACTATTGTAATAGTTTGTAATATTATTGTATTAGTGTTTAATAGTGTATAAACTATTGTGTGTAATCGTATTGTAATAGTGTGTAATAGTGTTGTAATAGTGTATAAGTGTGTATTAGCATTGTAATAGTGTTGTAAAAGTGTGTAATAGTATTGTAATAGTGTATAATGCTAGTGTAACAGTGTGTAATAGTGTTGTAATAGTGTGTAATAGTGTTGTATTAGTGTGTAATAAGGTGTAATAGTTTTGTAATAGTGTGTAATAGTGTGTGATAGTGTATAATTATATTGTAATAGTGTGTAATAGTGTTGTATTAGTGTGTAAAAGTGTGTATTAATATTGTAATAGTGTATAATACTATTGTAATAGTTTGTAATATCATTGTAATAGTGTGTAATGGTGTTGTAATAGTGTGTAATAGTATTGTATTAGTGTGTAATAGTGTTGTAATAGTGTGCAATAGTATGTAATAGTATTGTAATAGTGTATAATACTGTGTATTATTATTGTAATTGTGTGTATTAGTATTAAAATTATATATAATAGTGTGTAATAATCTTGTAATAGTGTGTAACAGTATTGTAATAGTGTATATTAGTATTGTAATAGTGTGTTTTAGTATTGTAACAGTTTATATTAGTATTGTAATAGTGTGTGATGGTACTGTAATAGTGTGTAATAGTAATGTAATAATGTGTACTAGTGTATAATAGTATTGTCATAGTGTGTAATAGTGTTATAAGTGTGTAGTAGTGTGTACTAGTGTTGTAATAGTATAGTGATATTTTGTAATAGTATAGTAATAGTGTATACTAGTATTGTAATAGTGTATAATAGTGCCTAATAGTATTATAAAAGTGTGTAATACTATTGTAAGTGTGTCTAATAGTATTATACTAGTGTGTAATAGTATTGTAATAGTGTGTATTAGTGTTATAATAGTGTGTATTAGTGTTGTATTAGTGTGTAATAGTGATTAATAGTATTGTAATATTGTGTAATATTGTTGTATGAGTGTTTAATAGTGTGTAATAGTGTTGTAATAGTATGGTAATAGTGTGTACTTGTATTGTAATACTATTATATTAGTGCGTAATAATACTGTAATACTGTGTAACACCATTGTAATAGTTTATAATATTATTGTAATAGTGTGTAAAAGTGATGTAATAGTGTGTAATAGTAGTCTAATACTGTGTAAAAGTGTTGTAATAGTGTGTAATAGTACTGTAATAGTGTGTAATAATATTGTGATAGTTTTTAATATTATTGTAATAGTTTTTAATAGTGTATAAAACTATTGTCTGTAATCGTATTGCAATAGTGTGTAATAGTGTGTAATAGCATTGTAATAGTGTATAATACTAGTGTAACAGTTTGTAATAGTGTTGTAATAGTGTGTAATAGTGCTGTATTAGTGTGTAGAAAGGTGTAATAGTTTTGTAATAGTGTGTAATAGTGTATAATTGTATTGTAATAGTGTGTAATAGTGTGTAATAGTGTTGTATTAGTGTGTAAAAGTGTGTAATAATATTGTAATAGTGTGTAATAGTGTATAATTGTATTGTAATAGTGTGTAATAGTGTTGTAATATTGTGTAATAGTATTGTATTAGTGTGTAAAAGTGTTGTAATAGTGTGCAATAGTATGTAATAGTATTGTAATAGTGTATAATACTGTGTAGTATTATTGTAATTGTGTGTATTAGTAAAAAATGTATATATAATAGTGTGTAATAGTCTTGTAATAGTGTGTAACAGTATTGTAATAGTGTTTATTAGTATTGTAAAAGTGTGTTTTAGTATTGTAACAGTGTATATTAGTATTGTAATAGTGTGTGATGGTACTGTAATAGTGTGTAATAGTAAAGTAATAATGTGTAATAGTGTATAATAGTAATGTAATAGTGTGTAGTAGTGTGTACTAGTGTTGTAATAGTATAGTAATATTTTGTAATAGTATAGTAATAGTGTATACTAGTATTGTAATAGTGTATAATAGTGCCTAATAGTATTATAAAAGTGTGTAATACTATTGTAAGTGTGTCTAATAGTATTATACTAGTGTGTAATAGTATTGTAATAGTGTGTATTAGTGTTAAAATAGTGTGTATTAGTGTTGTATTAGTGTGTAATAGTGATTAATAGTATTGTAATATTGTGTAATATTGTTGTATGAGTGTTTAATAGTGTGTAATAGTGTTGTAATAGTATGGTAATAGTGTGTACTTGTATTGTAATACTATTGTATTAGTGCGTAATAATACTGTAATACTGTGTAATACCATTGTAATAGTTTATAATATTATTGTAATAGTGTGTAAAAGTGATGTAATAGTGTGTAATAGTAGTCTAATAGTGTGTAAAAGTGTTGTAATAGTGTGTAATAGTTCTGTAGTAGTGTGTAATAATATTGTGATAGTTTTTAATATTATTGTAATAGTTTTTAATAGTGTATAAAACTATTGTCTGTAATCGTATTGTAATAGTGTGTAATAGTGTGTAAGTGTGTATTAGCATTGTAATAGTGTTGTAATAGTGTGTAATAGCATTGTAATAGTATATAATACTAGTGTAACAGTTTGTAATAGTGTTGTAATAGTGCTGTATTAGTGTGTAGAAAGGTGTAATAGTTTTGTAATAGTGTGTAATAGTGTATAATTGTATTGTAATAGTGTGTAATAGTGTGTAATAGTGTTGTATTACTGTGTAAAAGTGTGTAATACTATTGTAATAGTGTATAATTGTATTGTAATAGTGTGTATTAGTGTTATAATAGTGTGTATTAGTGTTGTATTAGTGTGTAATAGTGATTAATAGTATTGTAATATTGTGTAATATTGTTGTATGAGTGTTTAATAGTGTGTAATAGTGTTGTAATAGTATGGTAATAGTGTGTACTTGTTTTGTAATACTATTGTATTAGTGCGTAATAAAACTGTAATACTGTGTAATACTATTGTATTAGTTTATAATATTATTGTAATAGTGTGTAAAAGTGATGTAATAGTGTGTAATAGTAGTCTAAGTGTGTAAAAGTGTTGTAATAGTGTGTAATAGTGTTGTTAAAGTGTGTAATAGTATTGGAATAGTGTGTAATAGTATTGTAAAAATGTATATTAGTGTATAATAATATTGTCATAGTGTGTTAGTGTTGTAAGTGTGTAATAGTGTTGTAAAAATGTGTAATCGTTTTGTAAGTGTGTAATAGTGTTGTAAAAGTGTTTAATACTGTGTAATAGTGTGAAATAGTGTTGTAATAGTATTGTAATAGTGTGTATTAATATTATAAATGTGTAACAGAGTGTAATAATTTGTAATAGTGTGTAATAGTGTTGAAATAGAGTTGTAATAGTGTTTTAATAGTGGGTAAGACTGTTGTAATAGTGTGTAAGTGTGTAATAGCTCTGTAATAGTGTGTATTAGTGTAGTAATATTGAGTAATAGTATTGTACAATTGTGTAATAGTATTGTAATAGTGTGTATTACTGTTTTAAAAAGTGTGTAATACTATTGTAATAGTGTGTTATACTATTGTAATAGTGTGTAAGTGTGTTGTATCAGTTACTAGGTGTATAAAAACACTGTAATAGTGTGTAATTGCGTTGTAATAGTGTGTAATAGTGTTGTGATGGTGTGTATTAGTATTGTAACAGTGTGTTATAGTACTGTAATAGTGTGTAATAGTTTGGTAATAGTGTCTAGTAGTGTATAATAGTATTGTAATAGTGTGTAATAGTGTGTATTAGTATTGTAATAGTGTGTAAGTGTGTATTATCATTGTAATAGTGAGTAATAGTGTTGTAAAAGTGTGTATTAGTATGTAATAGTGTTGTAATAGTGTGTATTAGTGTTTTAATAATGTGTATTAGTGTTGTATTAGTGTGTAATAGTGTGTAAAATATTGTAGTAGTGTGTAGTAGTTTATAATAGTATTGTAATAGTGTGTAATAGTGTTGTAATAGTGTGCATTAGTATGTAATAGTATTGTAATAGTGTGTGATATTGTGTATTAGTATTGTAATTGTGTGTAATAGTATTACAATTATACATAATAGTGTAATATTATTATAATAGTGTGTAATAACATTGTAATAGTGTGTACTAGTGTTGTAATAGTGTGCAATAGTATGTAATATTGTGTATTAGTATTGTTATTGTGTGTAATAGTATTAAAATTATATATAATAGTGTGTAATAGTCTTGTAATAGTGTGTAATAGTATTGTAATAGTGTATAATAGTATTGTAATAGTCTGTTGTAGTATTGTAACAGTGTATATTAGTATTGTAATAGTGGATAATGGTACTGTAATAGTGTGTAATAGTATTGTAATAATGTGGAATAGTGTTTTAGTATGTAATAGTGTCATAATAGTATTTAGTAGTGTGTACTTGTGTTGTAATAGTGTGTACTAGTATTGTAATAGTATTGTAATAGTGTGTAAAAGTGCTTAATAGTATTGTAATGGTGTGTAATACTATTGTAATAGTGTGTAATATTATTTTAATAGTGTGTAATAGTGTTGTAATAGTGTGTAAGTGTGTTTTAGTATTGTAATAGTGTGTAAGTTTGTTTTAGCATTGTAATAGTGTGTAATAGTGTTTTAATAGTGTGTATTAGCATTGTAATACTGTATAATAGTAGTGTAATAGTGTTGTAATAGTGTGTAAGTGTGTATTAGCATTGTAATAGTCTGTAATAGTGTTGTAATAGTGTGTAATAACGTTGTATTAGTGTATAATAGTGTTGTAATAGTGTGTATTAATGTTTTATTAGTGTGTATTAGTGTTGTATTAGTGTGTAATAGTGTGGAAAATATTGTAGTAGTGTGTAGTAGTGTATAATACTATTGTAATAGTGTGTAATAGTGTTGTATTAGTGTGTAATAGTGTGTTTAGTGTTGTACTAGTACTGTAATAGTGTGTACTAGTATTGTAATACTATTGTATTAGTGTGTAATAGTACTGTAATAGTGTAATAATATTGTAATAGTTTGTAATATTATTGTAATAGTGTGTAATAGTAGTCTAATAGTGTGTAATAGTGTTGAAATAGTGTGTAATAGTGTTGTTATAGTGTGTAATAGTATTGTAATAGTGTGTAATAGTATTGTAATAGTGTGTAATGTTGTATAATAATATTGTGATAGTGTAATAGTGTTGTAAGTGTGTAATAGTGTTGTAAAAGTGTGTAATACTGTGTAATAGTTTGAAATAGTGTGGTAATAGTATTGTAATAGTATGTATTAGTATTGTAATAGTGTGTATTAGTATTGTGAGTGTAAAAGAGTGTAATAATATTGGAATAGTGTGTAATAGTGTTGAAATAGTGTTGTAATAGTGTTGTAATAGTGTTGTAATAGTGTGTAATAAAATGTATTAGGGTGTAGGAGTGTGTAAAAGTGTTGACATAGTGTGTAAGTGTGTAATAGCTTTGTAATAGTGTGTATTATTGTTGTATTAGTGTTGTAATATTGTGTAATAGTATTGTATTAGTGTGTAATACTATTGTAATAGTGTGTAATACTATTGTAATAGTGTGTAATACTATTGTAATTGTGTGTAAGAGTGTTGTATCAGTGTGTAAGTGTGTAACACATTGTAATAGTGTGTAATAGCATTGTAATAGTGGTTAATAGTATTTTAATAGTGTGTAATAATGTTGTGATAGTGTGTAATAGTGTGTAATAGTGTTGTGTGTTTTAGCATTGTAATAGTGTTTAACTTTGAATTCGCATTGTAATAGTGTGTAATAGTGTTGTTATAGTGTGTAAGGTTGTATTAGCATTGTAACAGTGTGTAATAGTGTTGTAATAGTGTGTAATAGCGTTGTAATATTGTATAATAATGTTGTAATAGTGTGTTTTAGTGTTTTCATAGTGTGTATTAGTGTTGTATTAGTGTGTAATAGTGTGGAAAATATTGTAGTAGTGTGTAGTAGTGTATAATAATATTGTAATAGTGTGTAATAGTGTTGTACTAGTATTGTAATAGTGTGTACTAGTATTGTAATACTATTGTATTAGTGTGTAATGCTGTGTAATAGTACTGTAATAGTGTGTAATACTATTGTAATAGTTTGTAATACTATTGTAGTAGTGTGTAAAAGTGTTGTAATAGTTTGTAATAGTAGTCTAATAGTGTGTAATAGTGTTGAAATAGTGTGTAATAGTGTGTAATGGTGTTGTTATAGTGTGTAATAGTATTGTAATAGTGTGTAATAGTATTGTAATAGTGTGTAATGGTGTGTAATAGTATTGTAATAGTGTGTAATGGTGTATAATAATATTGTGATAGTGTGTAATAGTGTTGTCTAAATGTGTAATAGTTTTGTAAGTGTGTAATAGTGTTGTAAAAGTGTGTAATACTGTGTAATAGTTTGAAATAGTGTGGTAAAAATATTGTAATAGTATGTATTAGTATTGTAATAGTGTGTATTAGTATTGTAAGTGTAAAATAGTGTAATAATATTGTAATAGTGTGTAATAGTGTTGAAATAGTGTTGTAATAGTGTGTAATAAAGTGTATTAGTGTGTAAGAGTGTGTTATACTATTGTAATTGTGTGTAAGAGTGTTGTATCAGTGTGTAAGTGTGTAACACATTGTAATAGTGTGTAATAACGTTGTAATAGTGTTTTATAGTATTTTAATAGTGTGTAATAGTGTTGTGATAGTGTGTATTAGTATTGTAACAGTGTGTAATAGTACTGTAATAGTGTGTAATAGTATTGTGACAGTGTGTAATAGTGTGTAATAGTGTGTAATAGTGTGTAATAGTAGGTCAAGGTCAACGTCATTTTCTTTGTACAGCACATTTAGGCTGACCAAAGTGCTTTACAGAAAAGTAATACATTTAAAAAGAAAGTAGTAAAAAACAACACACAGTAAAAGTGTGTAATAGTGTTGTAATAGTGTTGTAATAGTATTGTAATAGTGTGTAATAGTGTTTAATAGTACAGTGAACCAATGTTTTGAAGAGGACACGATATGAAACCATCGGGCGGTGTGTTTAGTGACCTCTATTCGGTAAAGTGCAACGGCAATTGCTTAACGAAACAAAGAGCAGGAGCTCCTGGAGACTTGCAAAACCAGTTGGATTATATTTTATTTGAGATAAAACAGGCATTTTTCAATATTTTTGCGTCTTCCTCAACGCTACGCGAGGAGGCCTACCAAACAAGATAAGCCTGAGCCTGTGCTACAGTGCTAAAGGTAATTAGCAGAAGATGCCTCCCTTCTCTACGGAAGATTACCACACACTCCTACAGAAGATTTTACTGTTGGAAACAAAAGTTAATCGGTTAGAAGTAAATGTAGAAGTAAATGGACCATGTGGGAACTACACCACTCTAGCACTGACTCAAAACATTGGACAAGAGCAAGCTAGAACCCAGCTAACTAGCAATGATGGAACTATGAAGAAACTGTAGGACTCTGTACAGGGTAATACATCTACCAGCAATAATCCTCCCTGGACCACACTTGGTGCAAAGCCTAAGAGAAGACCACCTCCCTGCGACAAGGGAGAACGGATAACTGGCAGGACCCAGCGGCCCGATATCTGTGATCTGGCCGACTGGCCTGTGTTACCATCCAGGCATAACGCCTCCTCAACCCCAGTGCTTCGTAGAACAAAGCAGTAGACAACTGAGAAGAGGGGAACTACCAAGAAACCTCCCCAGCAAACAGGTGTTCAACTACAAAACAGGTTTGCTCCACTGTTGCAGGACCATGGATCTCCTTCTAAATTTCTGGATAACCCTCCACCACCACGCAGCAGGGTAAGACCTGCTAACTTAAAGCCACAGAGAAAGCTAACGACAGGGCCTGAAAATCTGATTGTGGGTGATTTTTCTGTAAAATATATGAAAAGTAGTAACGACACCAAAGTACTCTGCTTTCCGAAGGATATGGTGTCTGACTTGGAAGAAAGAATTTTGGAAATTGTGGCTGCACACCCAACTGTAAAAAATATTATTCTGCACATTGGTTCTAATGACATTGAAAAACAACAAATCAGAAAAGTTGAAAGAGCACTTCGATAATCTCCTAGAAACAGTCAGCTCTGTGAATGCTGAGGTGTTTATCAGTGGTCCTCTGGCCCCGACCGGGAGAGGAGCTGAGAGGTTCAGTAGATTGTTTTGGCTCAACAAATGGCTCTTAACTGCATGTGCAGTTCGTTTAATGCATTTTATCAACAATTTTAGCTTTTTCTGGGATCGCAGGCATCTTTTTAAGACAAATGGACTTTGCCTGAATAAGATGGGAGCAAAGCATTTCATTACCAACATGTTTTATATCATGCGTCATCCATCTGTCCCCACTGCCAAGGACACGAGACAAGAAGAGGAGCCCACAAAGAAGGAAGAGAAAACACAGCTTATCAGAAACGTCGAAGGAGGACCGCCATTGCCACCCCCCTCTACCCCTCCTTCCATTACGTGTGAGGATCTCTCTCTCACACCCCCAGAGCCTCCAGGTCTA
>JACXGM010025051.1:5334-15572 GCA_016801145.1 Umbra pygmaea | reverse complement strand
TTTTCATATTTTGCACCTTACTAAAGAAATGAGCATATCTTTTGCACATCCGTTGTGTTAAAATTGTCAATTTGAATACATTTTTTTTATAGAAAGTTATGGAAATATTTGTTAGTCTGTTTATCCGATTCATCGATTAATCGAAGAAATAATCAACCGATTAATCGATTATCCAAATAATCGTTAGTTGCAGCCCTAATGCAATTTTCTAACTCTCATATTGACAACTAGCTTATATACTACAACAGCAAAATAGAATTGCTGAAATTCAGTTGGTTTTGTTGTGCCACCCCAAGATTTTTAGTGGCCCCATCTGGCCACCCCTATGAAATCTTTCCGGGGCGCCACTGGATGCTGGCAGTGAGAGAGGATCTGTTACAGTTCATGTGTGTTTGAGTCGTCAGTTTTCTAGCTCTGTACCGATTTGTTATTTCACATCAGCTTACTGTGCTATTCCTCCTTGGAGTTTGTATGATGTAGTCTAGCCTCTTTGGCTGCATTTGAATTCAATGTAATGCTATCTTTCATTCCTGACTTTATTGTTTCACTGAACAATGATACGCTGACAGGACGTTTGTTAGAAAAAGGCTCTTTCTTTGCATATCAAAGGCTTCTCTCCGTCAACTTGACATGTCTTTTATGTTGTAATTTGTCTTGCTTCGGGCAGACGTTTTCCCTCTGATGTGCTTTTATCCTCTGGGCTCCCACCCTCTCTTCCTGCCCCGTTAGTTTGCCTGATTCTGCATTTAGTTACTATGGGCGTTTTCACATTTTTACATTTGACATTTGAATCACTTAGCAGATGCTCTTATCCAGAGTGACTTACAGTGAGCGCATACATCTAGGAGAAACTAGGTGAAACAACCACAACTTAGTATTAGGTAATAGTAAATAGTCATAATCAGTGCTATAGAAGGATCATAGAGATAACAAAACATTTCAAGACAACAGAAGTGGAATACAACTAATTTAAGTACTCATTGAAGAGAAAGGTTTTCAGATATTTCCTGAAGATGGGTAGAAACTCTACTATTTTAGCCTCCAGTGGAAGCTGGTTCCACCAGGACGAAGAAGTGTTTAGACTGTTTTAGATCGGGAGCAGAAGTCAGTAAACACCTCAGAAAGACATTTATTATTGACACTCAATGCACCACACAAATAATTTGCACTTTGAATCGGGTCCAATCAAGGACAGTTTCTATACAACACTACATCAATTTCCTTTGGTTTAAGTAAAACATTTTGTGCATTATTTAGTATTCTAATCTTCAATTGATGCAATTTGGGTATTTTGTGTAAAAAATGATGAAAGCAATTTTCATCACTGTTTCTAAAGAGATTTAATTACTAGCCTTAAATCTTAAGTTAGGAATCAACTTTAATGTTATGATTGGTGTTTATCACCCTCCCTCCGCTAGGAAAATTATTCTAAATCAGCTAATCAACCTGTTAGCCACTCTTATGTAATCTGAAGTGAGCATCCTGGGAAATTTTAACACAGACTCTTGATTTAGAAAATGAAGGAATTTGTGTTGAACTAAACCTGTCCCAGCTTATCATTGTAGCATCCTTCCAGACTCCTAAGTACCCACAAATTGTTGTGACAGTCATGTTTCCAACCTGTCAGACTCTAAAAACTACTTTTCAAAGCGTGTTGTACTTCCAAATACGGCCATCGCAAGTGTCCAGAAATGTGGCCGGGGATGTATTTTGCTGCATTTTTGAAAACTACAGCAGCTAGTTTCAGGGGAGTCTGGTTTGCATACTGATCTTAATTTGTCTCGCTCCTCAACAGATTTGATTCAAGAAGGCTATCCTTTGACTATAAATACAAACTCTGTGGTGACTTAGCTTAATAATAATAGTTAGAGGGATTTTCTTTCTATAATAGTTTTGCAAGTGAAGAGTACCTGAAGAGCTGGATGATTTCAACTTTGATCACGTGTTATTGAACGGTAATACAACCATACTGAGATATATCAGGTAAATCAAGAAGCTGCAGCTGTTGCTTTGGAAGTGGCCACCGGTGAGACATTGAGCCCAGGGTGAACTCCTACTGGTGGTGGTTGTGTTCGAACTGCCCAGCAACAGTTTTTGCTAGTTTAAGACCGACGCAGTTGTCAATTTCCCGTCCAGGGTCCATGTCATTTAAATAGCAAATGCACCTGCCCCATCTCTGCGCCCATGGGCCTGCTGTTCTTACAGGGAGGTGTGTTGGATAATTCTTGGCGTAGTGCTATCTTGACGCATCGGAAAGTGATCGCGCCATTGACCAACATAAACCTGGTCTAAAGTCAATAGGGTAGCATGTCATTGTTATTAAAACAGCAAATTAGTCAAGTGCACCTATGGCATAGGCACAGCGCGCGCACACTATGCTGGTTACACACACACAGGGAAGCGCAGCAGCACACAAACATGCAAAAGATTAAAATAAAAAATATTATGGTGCAAAACCGACATCATAATAGCAATGCGCCAAGGTACAAATGCGCATGGCTCTTAAAGGGAATGTGAGATGACACTCTGGTTTATTGCATGTTACACCCAAAACACACCTTTGAATTAATGAAGACATTTAATACAATACTTTTGAACCCTTTTTCCCACCGCTTCACGCAGTGCACTTAGATCGTTAAAATAGGCCCCAGAAAGTGTTTGTTGTAGAGAAGGAGGCGGCTCCATTTTTGCTTTCATCCATCTCCAGCCAAGAACATGGTACTATGTTTGTTCGATCAACTTAGATTCACACGGGCCGATGTGTATGGAAACCTTCTTCACTATCCAGAAAATGATCTGGAATAAACTGCCGGTCCACAGGGTCTTGCATAATTAAAGTGCTGGTTAGCATGATCTAGTGTCTATTTTTTGTGTGTACTGTATACTTGGATGAACGCAACCTAAAATAAAAAATAAGCTTGACAGAATATTGCTCAGTTGATATCAATTGGAGCTAGCAAGGTGGTATAACTCCTGATCGACTTCTGATGATTTTGTGATCTATCGTATCGGCCTAAGATACAGTGAATGGCTAACTATCTGAAGGCGCGGTCTTGGTCGAAGCAGTCTACCTGCTGGGTGTTAGCAAGGTCTAGTGTGTATTGTTTGTGTATGTACTTCAATGAACAACACATAAAATGAGATTATTGTTCACAGTATATTGCTCAGTCAGTATTAATTGGAGCTAGCTAGGTGGTATAACTCCCGATTGACTCTGGAGGATCTATTGTATCGGTCTAGGATACGGTGAATAGATAACTAGGTTACAGGTATCTTGTCATAGTTTTCACAGATGGTTGATGGAGCGCTAGCTAGCTGGCTGGCTGGCTAGCATATATCTTGTGTTGATGCATTTTGTGCTTTGTGATTATTGCTTTCATTTTAAAAGGTATTTGGTGACAGATAATTGTTCAATCTGTACCTACTGAACCAAGACAATGCATATAGCTCCCAGATGATTTTGTGACAGGTTGAAATTAATACTAGGTATGGTGCTATTTAGACAACAGGCTAAGGCTACATTTGACGTCACTTAAAGCAACTCACTAGGGGGCGGGCACTAAATTTTGCTTTGAATTCTGGAACTTGTGATCATTCAAGTGCAGACTGATACATAAGTGGCCAACATGTACTCGTGGTTGTTCTCAGATGCATTGGAAGAGGCAACATTGTATGTCATAAATCATCTATGGTAACGTTTGTAAATACTATATAAAAAAACTGATTTACTTCGGTAGGGGTATATGATAATCCAATGTTTCTGACAGTTTTTGTATGTTGCTGTCTAACATTTCTATACATTGTTATATGACACTGCTTCACGTCATCCAGAAACATTAGTAGAATCAGTATGCATCAATGTAGTGCAAATAATGAATTATTTCTGACCTAGAAATAGCATTACATGTAGGCCTAGTCCACATGATAAGATATCAATATCATACATTTATTTATTTAACCATAAATAAGTGTTGTCAGAAGAAGTATAACCTGTCCGATATTAGCATCATAGCTTTTGCCACAAAAAAATGTATTACTATGTTGTAAGAGTAAGATCCTTCAAAATAATTATTTGGTCCAGGACTGAGAATAAAATATGAAAAAAGGGAAGCTGCTTTGTGAGGCCTGGCAGGTGAACATGTAATTCACCAAAGTCAGAGGGCTGAAACGAGCCAGAGGGGGAGGGGCAAGGGAAAGGTGTTGGCATGAGTGTTTGACCCCAGGGGGGCTTCTTGTTGATGCCATTGGACACAAGGTTTTGTCTGTCAGAATACTGTACTCCCGTGTGGAAGACTCTGTCCTGTCTAGCAGCCCATCAAACGTTGGTGTGCACAGTCACTGTCAGAAGCAATCTAATCAGTAGAATCAGGGAGCCAATAACCGCCACAGTCACAAGAAAGACACACCGATGTCAGTCTAGTCATTGAGCAGATCATGCAAATTTACATTTCAAATCCACAGCACTTATCCAGGAATAAAAATGGTAGAGTAATTGTAGAGCAAGAGCACTGTGCAACGATGGTAGACATTAAATTCTAGCTGTTAACAATCGTATAAAGTATAGAAGATAACTGTCTTTGTAAGTAACAGTTCCCTTATACTGTAGTTATTCCCCCCCTCCGAGAGCAGGCGTTCCTGTAGGAGCTTGCAGTTCCTCCATAATATCTGGCATGATTTCATGAAAGAGTGAACAGCTGGCACTGTTTGACGTCGTTCTTGAATCACAAACCAATGTCAAAAAATCAGGAAGTGGTATATCTTGCTCTCTGTGCCATCTCTGGCTTCAGTGCTGCTAGGGAGCCATGATGCTATCATCGTTGTTGGCATACAAGTCCCCTGGGGCTACACACAACCTAAAGTCAACAAGCTTTTCATTCTGACATTTCATTCAGAATGTGGCAGTGTGATGTTGCTCCGCGCTATGATCGGATGTACGGTATGAGCTATGGCTGTAAGATTAAACATTCAACGTGCATGTGAGAAAGAGAAACAATTTTGGCCCTGTAAATGCCAACCAACAGACGGGGCAAAGTGCAAAGCAATCACAAACCACTGGATGCAACAGAATTCAAACAGACATAAAGACGAGTGGATATTGCTTATGGCCATTTGTTTAGTATTTGAGAATAGTTGCATCAATGGTGCATAAACCTGACCATTCTAATCTGAGCAACATCCTATGCAACATATTGACAACCTTGATATATTTGTCAGTGTTTTCCATAAAGTTGTTTCACAAGACAACAACATAAACAGAACAGAAAAACATTAGAGTACTCTGTTATCCTACAAAATCAGAACGATATCCTAATTTGATTCCTTTAATTTATTTTGTGTTTCAACCCCTTGCCATGTTCATGTACCTTTCTTTTCATCTCTACCTTATTCCACAACCTGAACAAATATGGTTAGCTAATGCTATGCTAGAACAACCCACATGGGCAGAACAAGATACCTCAGAACCATATCCTTTATCTTGTCGATGTTCAGCTTTACAGTGAGGTACTAAACAATCGACTGACTGCTAAACATGTTTATTTTGGAGCGTTTGGTTCACAGCATTTTGCAGAGGCAAAAGCCTTGTGACGCTGGCATGTGCCATAAATAGCCAATAAAAAGATCATAGCATGAGAAAGCAAAGAGTCACTCAGATGACATTGGGAGGTCGTGGAAAGAGAGAGATTTTTTTACACAGCCTGGGAACATGTTGGTATCTATAGATACTGAGTTGCATGAACATGTATTTTACAGGATTACTGTAACAGTTCTCTATATCCTAAAACTTCTGTGTACCTTAACCCTTTAATGTCCTTGCTGCAAAAAAAACATTGTGTGCTCTACCAAACGGTTGAGTCGAACATTAAAGGGTTAAACGTTCTTTACCTGTTCATGGTTTCACCTGGTACCCTCAGATCCAACGAAGAACCTTGCTAGAACCCTTTTTTTAGATTGTAGATAAATGATTATCTAACATGCTCACAAGACTGGTTAGTGTTAGACATACCTCATGCTGAAATGGAGTTTGAGAACAGCTTTTGTCTACCATGCCCTCATTTTTGGGATCTTAATCAAAGAGACTCTAAGGCCCCGTCCACACGAACACGGATATTTTCAAAACCACACTTTTTTTATGCCTTTTGGCAGTTCGTCCACACGAAAACGCTGTAACAGGTCACTGAAACCGAGCTTTTTTTAAACTCTGGCTAGGGTGAAGTTTTTTTAGAAACTCCGGTTACAGTGTTGGTGTTGTTTAAAATTCATTCTAAATTATTATTCGACGTCTGAATACACTGAATCTTTTTTGTTGTTTTGACCAGTTTAATGAAAATATTCTGTTTTGGAATTTGGGAGAAATCTTGTCAGTAGTTCATGGAATAAAAAAATAATTTCATTTTACCTAAACACATACCTATCAATATTAAAACCAGAGACACTGATAATTTTTGCAGTGGTCTCTTTTTTCCAGAGCTGTATATCTAAAGACAATATACCACTTGACAAATCAAGAAACATTTGTCAAAATGTAATCAATACTTGTAGACATAGAAAGATATTTATGAGTAGGGTGCAGAGAGGCCTAATTAACTCACTTTATAGCTATGCTGTTATTGTGAGCCTTAAACTCCCATACACTTCTCATTATTTGCTAACACCTATTTAACACATGAATCATATTTCTATCACACCGAAAACATAAACCACACATATTCAAGGTCATACAAGGAAATTATTATTCTAATGTCAGGTAATTTCACTCTTTAAATGATCATTCTGGCCCAAAAGAAATCAAACAAAAAAATATACCTGTGGATTTACTACTCAGTTTGTGGTACCAGACGTTGGTGCGCTTGTTGGAGTTCATGTGAAATCCTCAGGGAAAAACTTTGTCTCTACTCATGGTTGCTCTGTAACTCACAGCCATCAGTCTGTCTTTTCAAACCCTCTGTCCAGCAGAAAACCACGGTGACGATGCCATGCAACAGCAAGTCCTGAGCACCTCCACTGTAGCAGCCGGGCGTGGCAGTATTCGATGTACACTAATGAGCTTACTAATGCTTAATTATAAATGTTCATATCATTAACGTTATCCATGTCCATACTCACTCAGAAATTGGTGGCAAAATAATGGTTTCATACATGCCGTCCTTTCTCATAGCTTGTGAGTTTGAAAGTTAATCAGCTAGCTTATTGGCAACAGTCCACACATGGCTATGGTGTTAGCTCTGCTTCAGTAGAGTAACGAACACAGTTACTCTACCACTGACATAAATCCCCTCGGTCTTAACTTAAATGAACAGTAACTTAACCAATGTTTAAGTTCTTGTCTCTTGTATGGAAAGTCATTTAAGTCATATTAAATAAATAAATAAATACATAAATAAATAAATAGATAAATAAATAAATAAATAAATAAATACATAAATAAATAAATATGGCTATGAAATAAGTCCTGAAATTAATATATGAGACCATAAATATATAAATATTTAAATAAATATAAATGCAGTCCAAAAAAATAAATGGTTGGTAACACTTTATTTTGAGAGTCCAAAAAGTCTATCTCTAGATGCTCTACATATTATCTGCAGACTATCAACAACATTTTAACAAACTATCTACTAACCCTAACCCTAATCCTAACCATAACCATAACCATTCCCCTAATGTTAACCCTAACCCTAACCATTACACAAAAACATATTCTAAACTCACCCCTACCCTTAAACTACACAATTAGTTGTTTATCAACAGATAGTTTGTTGATAGTTTGTTGATAGTCATATCATCAACAAACTATCTGTAGAGAACCTACAGATGGAACGTTGGACTCTCCAAATAAAGTGTAACCGAATAGTTTTTTATTATAATGGCATTTTTTTAAAGGAAACCTTTTATATATTTCAGGGGATTTTCATAATACCACATTTATTTATCTCAAGGCACTCTTATTTCATAATGGCACATTTCATCATTTCAAGGCACTCTTATTTCATAATGGCACATTTCATCATTTCCATTTGTTATATTCAAATGAATGGGGCGTGGTTATCTCACAGATTTAAACCAAATGAACAGCACCCGTATTGAAGGCATTATTGAAATAATCAAGCGGATTAGTGATCTTCTAAATATAGTCATAGATATCAAAGTTTTAAATAGTTTGAGACCGATTGAGCTCCGTGTTTGTGTGGAAGATGTCATTGAAGCTTATGAAGATATGCTCGCTACTAGCCTGGGAGAACCCTGACGGACTTCTGGCAAATTTAGATTTGCTCTGCAAGTTAGTCTGGCCAAGAGCCCATTCAAGCCCATTTTACAATTTTTCCAGAGAGGCATTTGAGCGATGTCCGTTGGTGACGCCCCTTTGGAGTGAATGAACCTTCCCCAGACTCACTCTGTTACAACTGAGAAGGCTCTGGTGTCAACCAGGCTAGCTTGCTACCTTTGTGTTGTCTGGTCTATCAACCATAGACTGTATATATTAATGGACGAAGCAACCGGTTCAGTGAAGTGAAGCAAATGAGGAAGTTCTTTAAACCTGCATTCTATCTGAATTCCAGGTGGGGGCGACACGTCTGGTTGCAAAAGAGCGCAGTTTCTATAG
Source organism: Umbra pygmaea (assembly GCA_016801145.1). Classification (NCBI taxonomy): domain Eukaryota; kingdom Metazoa; phylum Chordata; class Actinopteri; order Esociformes; family Umbridae; genus Umbra; species Umbra pygmaea. The sequence goes on along the minus strand of JACXGM010025051.1, from coordinate 6,967 downwards.
AACTCTATGAGAATAAGACCCACTTCACACTTGATTTATTACCCCAGTAAACATTTTCATAATAAGTTGATGGTCTCAATTGCTAGTTTTTATTCTTCTGCAATACAGAATGACATTCATATTTTTAATTATAGTCTCATTGAGTTAAAAATCGGCGATAAAGCAGGGGTTGTTTTAGGGCGTGGCTATGGCATTCGGTTGTATGACAAGACACTCAAAGGAGTCCGCATTTCAGTTTGTCCGGTAAGTAACATTACATTTTGTTTTAATACTGTTTTTGTTAGCCAACATTAGCATCCCAAGAAATATCAGTTAGTTAGCTAGATTACTCCTCCCTCTCGTCTAAAATTGTCACATCCAAGATGGCTGCGCCCGTAATGGCAAACTCGACGACTCGTAGTGGATCTCCAAAAATCAATGGGTGATGTCACACATGTTCTGATCATTAATGTGTACAGTCTATGCTATGAACCCTAGAAATCGTAGATCTGTTTGGTGTGTTACACAGCACAAATCAGAGGAGACCTCTAAATCGTGCTTTGTGACACCAAACATATCCGCAATTTCTCAGGTTGATAGACCAGACACAAAGATAGTGAGCATATCGCTTGCAATTTCCAGAGGCAGACGTCCCGCGCCTGTGCTTGAAGGTTCAATGATGTCTTCCACACGAACACAGTACTCAATCGGTCTATGTCTATATTGTATCCGCTGTTAAAACATGTTGAATAATTTTATCTGTGAAATATAGCATGGTATCTCAGAGCTCAACAATATCTTCCAAATTGTCATCTATTTAGATTCAGTGAGTTCAGTAAGTTTTGTTGCTGTTCATTTGGTTTGAAACCACACCCCATTCATTTGAATATAACAAATGGAAAATATGGAATGTGACATTATGAAATAAGATTGCCTTGAAATAAATAAAAGCTTTCCTTTGAAAAACACCATTGTGAAATAAAAAACAATTTATTTTTTGGACTGCATTTATATATTTATATTTATTTATATATTTATTGTGTCATTTATTTATTTCAGGACTTATTTCATAGACATATTAATTTATTTATTTATTTGTTTAATATTGACTTAAATGGCTTTCCATAGTCTTCTACTGTTCTTTCCTTTTTTCTTCTCTCTCTCGTAAGTCCCACCCCCCTCCAAATACTCCTCTCTGATTGGCACTGACACCTGACACACCCAGTACAGAAGTTACTATACACCAGGGATAATTGAACCAGCCCATAAATTTTTGTTAACAAAAATACATATCAAGGAACAATATATAAAACAAATTTAGCAGGGTACTACATAAGTTACTTCTAATGGGCTTTAAATGACTTTTACATGGAGGTAAAACTAGACTATGAAATAAATGGAGCTTATTAGTTCACACATTCGCAACAGCAGAACTCCAGGAATTAGTTTGAATAGGCTGTCAACCTAATGGGTTTTTGTGCAGTCACATCAAGTACTCATTTAATGTGTGCAATGGAATGAAGTGTCTGTTAAATGAGTCCTGCAGTTGGTAAGATGTTTCATTCAACACACACACACACACACACACACACACACACACACACACACACACACACACACACACACACACACACACACACACACACACACACAC
>JACXGM010025050.1:0-15472 GCA_016801145.1 Umbra pygmaea | reverse complement strand
AGAGAGAGAGAGAGAGAGAGAGAGAGAGAGAGAGAGAGAAACAGAGAAGGATTGTAAAAGATTGATCAGTGATTGATAAAAGTAGTAAAACTGACATGGGAAAGGATGATCCGATGATAGTGTAAATTCCCACTGATTCTTGCATACTCTCTACATGGCGTTAGTAGTTTTAAGGGGTAGGATTTGGTATACATGTTCAGGGGAGCGCAAGGACAGGTGGTATTTGTGATGTTGTGGTGGGCCGGTCTGGGCCAAAATGCCAGGGCCGATTTTTGGTCCCAGTCCACCCCTGGTTATATCCACTGAGTATCCAGAGCTATTCCCACCATGCATAATACACGTGCGCACTCTCGTAGCCTCTGTGATGTGGTTGGCTTGGCTAACTTTGCTGGAGCTTATCTAGAGAATATGTGGCTTTGTATTTCCTTGATGGCGGTCTTTTGATGGGAATGTGGACTCCTCGTGCTACTATAGAACATGATTGGAATATGATTTTACAGATTGTTGTTCCGGCCACATTCCAATTATTTATGTTGTTGGTGTTTCTGCTCAGTCTGTCAGTGTACAACTCCCCTCTCTCCACTGGGTACTGATCAGAAAAGTGTCAGACAGGATAATGTAATGGTTTTTCAAGATGATTTATTTACATTACCAGTTACCCGTGAGAGGCTAATAGCTGCCCAAAAAGAAAATGTATGTTTGGCTAAATGTTATTCCTCTGTTAACTTGTGTGAAGCAAAAGGGAAAAATGTGGCCTTGTATTTCCTTGATGGTGGTGATTTTACAGATCGTTGGTGTTTCTGCTCAGCCTGTGTTTCTCGTTTCGGTGGTCCACTGAATGTCAGACTGCTTTTGTGGCTGTAAAAACTGTTGCCTCGTAGTTCTCCTGTTCTGTCTGCCTCAGACTTCTCGAAAACTTTTAAAATGGAGGTAGATGTGAGTTTTGTGGGGGCTGGTGCTGTGTTGCTTCATGAAGACGCAGAAGGGCTCGATTACCCTATCTGCTACTTCTCTTGCAAATTGAATAACTGTCAGTCTTGGTACTCTACCATCGAGCAGGAGGCTCTGGTTTTGTTAATGGCCATACAGTATTTTTAACTTTATGTTGGCCCTAGTATACTCCCTGTGGTTGTGTTCACTTTAGTGTTGTTAAGCAGAATGTATAACCACAACCAGCACCTGATGCGTTGGTCATGATGGTGCAAGGTTATATTTAGTGATCCAGCCCAACAAAGGGTCTGGAAATGTGCTGGCAGATGCATTGTCTCGAGTTTAGAGTTCCACACTTTTTCCGTTTGGTTGTGTGTTACTTAGTGCCAGAGGAAATATGCTGTATGCATATATGTGTGTAGGCTTATATATATTGTTCCCAATTCCTTATCCCAACAGATATGGGATTTTTGTAAATCAATATATATATATAGTATTATTTTCCTCTGTAAAGTATTTTGCCTTCTTTTGGGTGGGTGTGTTATGTCTGTATATTTCGGAATTAGTGAAGATGTGAAAATACAGTATTCTGCTGTTTCATTTGTTTTTGCTTATTGCTTTATCCCTCGGTCCTACTCTATGGCAGTGTCTCTCTCTCTTTATAGCAGATGTGGCTGGTTGTCTGATTGGGATGTGGAGAACTCTGGCGGATACCTGTGTATAAAAAGAGCATGATTGGAGATACCTGGGAGCTGGGTGCAAACACAATAATTTCTGTGTGACTTGTGTGAGAGTAGTTTATATTGTAAAAGCTGTGTAATTAGAGAGCATTACAGCACCTTGGCTACTTACATGGGGCAGAGGGATTGGAGAAAGTTGAAGTGGTGAAACAGTACTTGTGTAAAAAGTACTACGCTTGCGTTAAGATGTTTACGGACGGTTGTAAGGACAGGGAGGGTAGGGACTTGTCACGTTCAAGATAAGGAGGCAGGTGCGTCTTCACAGAACATGTATTTATTGGGACACTGGGAAGAACTTGACAAGAACAAAAACATAGAACAAAATGAGGACCAAAACTAACCAATGTATAAAACACATGACATGAACAGTAATCACAACACTAAACACATGAACAGACTGTCTAAACATACCACAAAGAACTATAACACAAGATACATTAAATACTTTAAACATATGAATTGAACAGAAGAACAAGAGCAACCACATACCTTGACAAGAACAAAGAACCACACAGTACTAAGAAACACTCAGAACTAAATAACATACTAACGAGGGAAGGAGGTGCATGTGTGGACTAAATAACAGAACTGATAGGCTGACAAAAACATGTGACGGGATCATGTGATACAAAGAGCGGGAAACCAAACCAAAACAAAACACATAGGGGAGAAAACACCCTGTAGTGACACAGAACAAGGACAGAGTCTACAGACATTGTGACAGGACTGCGTTCAAGGGTGCATGCGTTTGGAGTATTAGTGGGGAAGACGGTGTCGGATCATCTGTCGGTCTCCGCAGTTTAGTTGATTGTTATTTGTCTGGCACTACAATGGGTGGAGGAGGGTCAGCCGGACAGGGTGGTAGTTTGATCAGATTCTAGTGCAGCCCTGGAAAGTCTAAAGTCTGGTAGCTCAAATAGCAGGCAAGATCTTGTGGCACTTCTTACTCTGTTCAGAGTCAGGCAGGTGGGGCGGGTCTGTATGTTTCATGTGGGTCCCGGCACTTGTAGGTGTGGGGGGGAATGAGCAGGAGGATGCGAGAGCTAAAGGGGCGTTAGGGCATGAGGTGATTGATATGGTTGTACCACTCAGTAAATTTGAGGCGAAAGGACCTATTAAATCTCAGTTAAGAGGTGGCAGGAAATGGTGGGCATGGAGGGGAGAGGGAAACACGCAGTATTCAGGGTGAGACAGAGAATCGATTTAAAAATGTTACTCCTTGTTTTTAAATCTCTACATAACCTAGCCACGCTCTATCTCTCTGAACTTGTCCATCCTTACACTCTGTCCCAAAGCCTAAGATCTTTTGATCAGTCTTTGCTGGTAGTCCCTCGCCTTAGACTCAAGCGCATAGGGGATCATGCATTTGTGGTAGCAGGCCCGCGACTTTGGAACTCCATGCCCCTAGAGATTAGAACGGCCCCTTCCTTGTCTGTCTTCAACTCTTTATTAAAAAGCCTTTCTAGCTGATTTAAATTTTTTATTTTTAACCTACGTTTGATACTGCTTTCATACTGCAGTTTTCTATAGTTTAGGGCTGTAACGATACACGAAAATCACGATTCAGTTCGTATCAAGATTTTTGACCCATGATTCGATACAAACCTCAATAATTTTTTGGGGCGGGGTTAGACAAAAAAAATGATTTTTTTAGTAAATAACATTTAAAAAACCTGTATAAACTGACCAAAGAACAATATTAACTATGCAAATTATTAACAATATACCTAAGTAATATAAATGACTAGCCAAAGCTATAACACTTGTGCTGTCTTTGTAACAAAATACTGTTGAAAGAAAAACGGAACTAAACTCCATTGTGGAGATGATTCGGGCATGTTTAAAAACCTTCTTATATCCAGTTCTCTTACATTTACAAAGTAAATTAAATGGCTTCTGTTTCACACTCACGACCAGCAGTTCAAACTAATTAGAATAAACTTCACAAAGTTGTGAAGCAATCCCCTGCTATTACTATAATCTGCCAGCAGTTGCTAACTAAATGTTGCTCAGAGAAAGCGCTTATGGCTTCTTACGACAAAATACAATTAATCAAAAATAGCATGAATGTCCAATTTCTTTGAGACCTTAGAAAATGACATCTCAGACATTTTTAGACCTTACATTCTGGAAAATGAAATTTAAGATTTTTTAATGGAGGATCTTCGGACAGGTTCTTCAACTAGCTCACTTTTGCAGGTCACATGATTGGAAAGGTAGTCAGATGACACGTAATTGTAGGATGCTTACAGGTAACAAAATAATTTATCATCAACTAGTTTTGTGGTGTAGGTCTACGTATTTTATAATGTTCACTTCAAATAATACTTATAGTAATTGAAAGCTGCATTGTGTAAGAATTGCTCCCATCTAGTGGTGAAATTGTATGACAAGCAAATGAAGTCCCTCATGTTATTATACCAGCAACGTGAACCTGGATATTAGTTTTTTCTTTCAAACAATAGCGCTCGTTTTGATTCATTGCAATAATCCTTGTTAATTCACTACACAGCCCGTGAATTGTAACCAAATGCAATTGTATTGTGTGTAAAGAAACAATAACAGCATCTGATAGCAAAAATAATAATTTAACAAGTTTTATTAATAAAAGTAACAAATAAATTTTACACACAATTTGATTGAATAAATTGTCAGTGTCTCATGTGAAAACACAATTACATTTGAAAAACAGTCTGTTTTATTTCTAAGAGAATACTAATTTTAGCAAAACATGAACATGGACACTACCTGTGCAATGAATAAACAATGATTATTGCAATGAACCACGAGCGCTATTATTTTGAAACCGAAAATCCGAGTTTGTGTTGCCAGGCGAACGTTCTTGCCTACTGTACAGCTTGAGCCAGCACTGCCATTACATGTCCTCGAGAATAGGCATGATCTTACATCTTCAACAGACATTGAAATTTGCCGGCAGTCGTGAACAATCTCCCCTGGCATTCGTCACTGTGCCACTGGTGTAAAAGCGCGAAAGGCCGAGCTTGAATTTCCAGGTATGTCCCTCTTTGGCTAATGTATTTTAAAGATGGAGGTGTAACATGGCTGCCGCAATTCGAGCGGCACCATTGTATGTATTGTGAATGGAAGATTCTACGCTTATGAAAATACTTTGATTAGTTGGTGGAAGTAATTACACATGAATGAGCACATATTTTTGAAAGAACAAAAGGGTTTTTGCTAAGAATCAACTCAAAGAAATACACAGTGTAGCTTTAAAGATGTGGTTGCATTAGATCTGGACAGGAAGGATAACTCTGGGAGTTGGAAGGGGTGTGTTGCGATTCAACCTTCTCAGACCGCGACACAGGTTCGTGGATCTGAGTGTCGTGATTTCGGTTTCATATCACATATCATTACAGCCCTACTATAGTTATTTCATTATGATTATGTCCTGCTACTCCTGTCCTTAGGCTGCCTTTCATTTGTGTTACTGTGTGTTGTAAAATAGGTTTTTTTATTACCTTCTTTTTTAGATGTATTACTTTTCTGTTAAGCGCTTTGGTCAGCCTAGTGGCTGTTGTAAGGTGCTATACAAATAAAATGAACTTGAACTTGAACAACTAACCAAAGCTCAGAGATTTTATATTTTCCTATGCTTTGAGACAATCACGCACTGGTGTGGCCCTGTCTGATCTTTTAGATTTGGTTAACATCCACTGTCCAGAAAATTTTCTAACTTCAAAGCATCTGTTCTTAAAAAGCGTAAACCAATAAAAGGTCAACTAGAATGTCACATATACTGTCCAAACTGTGAATATTACACCAGCGACCAAGTCACTGAAGGGCAGTGTTCTGTATGTTACTCTACATGGGATAGAAACACCCATTCAAACACAACTGGAACATCTTCTTCAAAGAGAAGATATTGCATCTTGTCTTAAATTAGTAAATGGCACATGGAACTCAGAAGATTATGATGACATATGTTGTGGTACAATGTATCATAATCTGAACAAAGATGGTGGCCAACTAGAAAGTCCTCATGCATTCTCCCTAACATTAAATTGTGATGGAGTTGTGATGGGCGTTCAAGGGCCCACATGTCTTGTCAACATCCCACACGTTGACATTATATCTGGAATGCCTCCTGTACATCTTGTACATCTTGGAGTTGTTCGGCAAATGACTAGCATGTGGCTGGATAGTGAACACCATGAGGAGCCATACTATATTAGCAATCTTGTTCCTGAGCTCGACCAACGACTCTTGTGATATTTAAAGGTGGTTTAAATCTCAAGAGTGCACCGCTCTTTCCAGCAAAGGACGTTTTGGAAAACGTGAATGAACTGATTACTTTTTTATAGCATCTTTGCGCTAAAGGGAATACTACCCCATGCATTTTACCAGCACTGGTTAATTCTTGTCACCTTTATGTTCTTGCTATGTAAGGACACTGTCACATCAGAAAGGGTTCAAAAGATGTGAAAAACTAGTTGTTGAGTTTGTCAAACAGTTTGAAACACTGCCGGACTTTGTGAGACATTGGGGACTTTTGTGTGCATATTCAGGATATATTTTTGTGTCTTTCAATGGGGAGATACTGAAGATGTTTCATGGCACCCCCAGTGTGTTCCCTTACAAATAATGAAACAATTCACATAGAGACAAGTGTTGCTGCTTTTGAAAAACAATGCACTGAGAAATGCTGTGCCTAGATGTATACAGCTGTATAACAACTTGCATGGTGAAAAAAAAGCTGAAACAGTTTGAAGTAGCAGATCAAGTTGTGCCCCTTGGTTTACACTATGTACAAAAACTTACTAATGAAGAGAAACTGGCTATGCGAGCGAAACTTTCAATCACCATGGATACAGTTGTAAAAATATTCAGTTGAACCTTCGTCAAAGGAGAACTGTATTACTCAGAGAAGTTCAGTAGAGTAATGAAAAGGAACAGCTTCACTGTTTTGTTGGATAATGGACACATAATCACTGTGTAGTATTACATTGTGGTAGAGAGACTTGATTACAGAAATGTTTTGCTGTTGGAAGACAGTATGACAAATCACACAGTTCAGTTTTAAATTTAGAAAATGTTGTTGGCTTGAAAAGAGTGTTACAGGGCAGGAAACAGGTTTTTGAATGTTAAGAAATTCAACAGGAAATGTACGTATGTTTGTTGATCTGAAACATTATGCCAAACTCCACATTCCAGTGTGGAGGACTGAAATGTCATGTTGAGGATGAAATGTCATGTGGAGGAATAAAAAGTGGACTCAAAAAAAATGTTGTAAATTTTGCTGCTGTTAATGACAATTTAATATATACTACTCTGTCATCTACATTTTAAAATATATGAATCAATACATAGCCATATATGGTCCATCCGTATGGCTATATAATGTAAAATATAATGAATGTCATGCAAAAATGTGATTTGGACTATTGTTGATCAAGCTCTCTGTAAACCTATGCATGAGCTTGCTTAACTCATAAAAATACTTTATGAGTTAAAGTATGTAATGCAATGTAATACAGTTTTGTTTGCTCATCAATGTATTTTAAAATATGTGAATCAATATATATCAATAGGTTGTTCATCTATATATTTTCAAAAATGAGGAAGTTTCTCATATATTGAAATATATTTTCTAATGTATTGCAATATACATTCTAGTATATTGCAATATACTTTTGTTTCATAAGGGTAGATTTGTTTTTGCCCTAAGTCTGCTACTTCTTGTCAGGAAGTATCCTTATCTTTTTGATTTCTCACCCTGTGGTTTACTCTTGCCCATAGATAACCTCTGTTATATACACTAGGGTAGATGTGATTGTCAGTCACCCCAGCTCATTGAAGCAGGTACAGTAGGTTGGTGTGACATGTTTTACAGTGTGTTAGGCAGGAGAGAGGGGTAGGGAAGTGCAGGGCCTTTTATATATTGTTTCGTTTATTTGACACCCTTGCTAGGTCCCTCCACCTTTTTGCCTTCCGCCTCAAGAGGGTTGTTAAGTGTTTACTTGTTTGTATGTAAGTGTTTACTTGTTTGTTTGTATGTTGTCCATGTATTCATTAGTAAAATGTCCCATCAATTTAATTTTGTCTGTCTGATGTTCTTGTTAGTTTTGTTGCATGTACACCACCAATTAGTCCACTGGCACAGGTAGTTACGTGTCCTTCTTTAGACAAGCTACTATTTGGGAGAAGGAATGTAACAGTTGGTAAAAGAGTAATTGTAAAGGAGCATAATTGTAAAGGATTAAAATAGTATGATTATAAAGGAGTTAAGAAGTATGATTGTAAAGGAGTAATATAGTATGATTGTAAAGGATTATGATTGTGTTGGAGAACATACTGATGAGGAGGCACGTCTGGTTCCGGGAGGTAGGATAAGGAAACCATGTATACATCTTTATGTAGTGTGCCAGAATGGGGTGGATACAGTCAGGGATAAGGGAAATGCGTAGAGCTGAATGTGGGCAGATCACCTGGGTCAGAGGCCAATGCCAGGTCCATAGCTCTGTCTGGAGAGTGTTGAACACAGAGGTGAGGTGTAACATTGGGGTTTAGAGTAGGTCTTGCTTTGGGTTAACATTTGGGTTATGCTTGGGAGGGTTTAGGGTAGGGCCAAAGATATGGGTGAAGTTTAAGTAACCAATAGTTTAACGGGAGTTGGGGTCAGCTTCTCCAGGGACGGAGAGGTGTCTGGCCCTGGGTCTTGTAAGGTGCATGTAGAGGTTAAGTTTTGGGGTGTCAGTGTGTTTGACTTAATATTCCATAGTGACAGCTTTAAGTATTACCTTTTTTGTGAGGAAAGGAATGTGCAACTTACTTTGTGGTATGCTATTATGTGTAGGAGGACTATGTATGCCTCCCTTTCTGAAGAAAACTCAGAAGTCTCCAGGAAATATTTTTGTGAGTATTTTGCCTTTAGGCTAAATGTCAGACAGGTGTGCATGTTGATGCGTGTTGATAAATGGTGTGTTCCAGATTTTTCCACACCACAACGATATAATTTATGTAGTGTTTATATAACACAGGACAAAATGGGCTTTTGTTCTAAAAAAGAACAGTTTGCCTTTGCTAAAATAACAAAAATGTTGTTATCTTAAATCTGGTGTGGATATCTTCAGATTGCTTCTAGTTATTTTAAGAGTTACGGCTAGGATTACGTCTGCAGATTCCAAAGTTTTAAGTTAACTGAAAAGCCAATATTGGTTTGCAGTGTATATTAGTCTGGAGTGGTGTGAAATTTATCTATGAAATTAGGATAAAGCTGACAAAGCCTTTGTGAGATATGATCCAGGAAATGGTCATTAAATGAGGACTCTCACCATTGGATAATATTGGTCTCTCCCTTAAAAGTGAATGTCTTGCTATCTGTTGCAGCTAAATAATGATTTTGTGTACTGTATGTGTATGTTTCTATAAAGATACACTATTATTTAATTTGTATCTTAAATTTCAATCAACCAGATTCATTTATAAAAGCACTTTTTAACACCATTTATCACAAAGTGCTTTGACAGATGCCCAGTCTATCTGTGTTATGGTGTTTTGAAATCTAATTTACAAAAAAGCCCCCAACACTGTATGTTTAATTGTAATTCATGGACCTGAAATAGGGATCGGATATCCCCTCCATTTAGAGATAAATTCATCAAGAATTATATAATAGTTGTATTTCCTCTAAAGGTAACTTCTACGTTTTGCAAACGTTCAAAATGTATGAATGAATAGAATGAAGCTGTAGATAAATTGTGGAAAATTTTATACTAACTTTTCGATGAAGTGAAACGCTGAAATCTTACTGTACTGAGTAGAATAATCTCCTGGTGAAAACGTTCAATCTGTTCAATCAACAAGCTTATGTTTTGTTTCCTCAATATCCGTTGATCTTGTAGATAATCTACAGTACAGTATGTGATTTATAACCCTGCTCCCTGTAAGTAAATTAAATTATCCCTTCATCAGGCAGTGTCCCCCAATGAGAAATACCTCAGTGTCAACAAAATTAGAAATAGCATAGTGTCAACAAAAAGTTCTAATTCAATATTTTTTAAACCTCTCATGTGCCACCACTGAGGGGCACCAAATCTCCAAAATAGATAGAATAAAGTGGATTGTGACAATATGCTTCTGCACTTGGGAAAGACAATGTGCTCCCAATTGGCACTGTATGCAGTATTGGCCTATTCAGAAGCACAGTCAATGAACATTAATGTCTGAAATCTGCAAATAATGTTTTGAAAATATCCTCTCTCAGACCCAGCTTAGGGGGTTCATCTATTCTATTAGTCAGGTCTAGAAATATTAATTATATTATATATTCAAAGAGCTTGATGGCTTGGTTGTTGTCGATGTATGTAAATAACAAATGTACATCTACATTATATAGAAATTACACCAGGAGACATTTACATGTAATGTGTAATTGAATATGATATTTGTTTGGCATTAAAAGCATAAACAGTGAAAACCACAAGGTGTCGCCAAGAGTATACAGGAAATCCAGGCATAGTCCTGAACCTGAAAGTTCTCAGTTACTCTAGTTCATGTCAGATTAGAGGTAAAGCTTATGAAATCATGTTTTAACCAGCATGGCCCAACATAAAACAATATAGAACAATGAAGATAAGAATTCCATGTAGAGAGCTGATCTATCCTTCTGCACATCTAAAAGGCATATCGGTTCCATATAACATTTATATATCTACTGTAAACACTGTAAAATATTATGCCTAGCTGAAAAGTGCTTAAGCTGTGATAAGGCTTGTAACATACCATTAAACAATATATTTGTGGTAGTTGACTTACTGTTTTCAAGCCTGAAGTTATTTATGCTTGAAAACAGTGTGCTGCACTGTTAGACCTTTGTTCATTTAACCAACTCTGTTATTACATTTCCAATGTAAAAGTAATTTTAAAGTGACCATGATGGTCTTTCACTGTTTACATGGTGGAGCCATAACAACAATTAGACACTTGTTTCAGCTTTTTGCATATGAAAACCTCCCTAGCAGGTTGTTTGTCTTTCTCGTTTGTATGGCAGTGATGGTAATCAAGGTCATTGTGATCAAAAAATGAGGAAAGGGGCTGGATAAATGTAAACACTCAAATTAAAATGCAGAGCTATGGTTACAAGAACTGACCAAATATATTATAGTTTTACCTAGATTTTATTGAATGAAAGTTTTTGTCTACATTTACATTTCAAAGAAACATTGGATAAAAAACCTTTTTGAAGATTCCTGTGCTCTTGTTAAATTTATGTTCTTCAAGAATCAGTGTGCCATGTCATGTTACTTTTAATACAAAATGATAATAATTTAAATCGTTGGCAAATAACGACTCAATCTTAAAATAATTCAGAAACAGAAAATAATTCCTTGTTAAATCCTTATTTAGATTAATATTGAGGATCCGGTGTTGTTGTGGATGTGGCTAAGTCATTATGTTAGGGGGCCTGGGTTAGCAAAAACACTCTGCTTTACTGGGAATAGTGGAGATATGGAGGTGCTCCAATCAGGCCTGACCTGTTGTAATCATCTCACTAACTTAAACTATCCCTGTTGGTTTAAAACAAAACTGTATTCTGTGCAAGCTAGATAGAAATCTCTTATTGTGTCATTGAAAAACTTTAATCCCAACTGGTTATGTAAATCTCTGAATATTGAATGTCAGGTAAAGTACTTGATTTAAATATTAAGAGTATATAAATTAAGAGTTTTTGTTGACGTGTTGTTGGCAGAGGATTTTCATACCAGAATGACCAACTTAGTGCCCAGAATGTGTTATTGTTGTCAGCAATTATGAAACATTAGAAACCATTGCCAGGAAATGGTTGGAATGCTTTGGAGTCATATAAGACACCAGGATGACATCACTAGAATTTAATGGAAGTCAAATTATATGTGTTTCCTTAGTGTTAATTGCAACCAACTCTTGGAGATTCAACGGTGGTCCATCGTGAAGTGTTGACTCCTGATTCACATTAAAGAGATGGGACAGTTCCTATACTAACATGAAATACTGTGAGACTGGGAAGGTCTGCAGATTCATGACAGTTTTTTTTACAATGTGAATTCACCTTTGACACATGTTTGTTATTATTAACCATGCACTTATAATTATCATTACACAGTGCAGTAAATCTGCCAATTATAGCATGTGGCCCTTTCTGGATGGGCAGTTGTTCAAGCTTCAGTGGTGAAAGACCAAGATGTTTCCAAGGGTGACTGTATCATAGATGAGCTGTCCTAATCATAGAAATAAAAAACAGAAGTTTTACAGTAAACTGGCAGACACTCAGTCCTATTACTGGAATGTTACAACTATAATACTTTGCTTGGTAGAAATACTCATGACAAGTGCTAGGTAATCTCAGATCAGTGAAAATATTTTAGATGAAAGAAAACTACATAAGCGAACAAAACATCATGGTACTTGTGAATGAACTAAAGCTATCCCAGTTGGCTTGCAGCCACATGAATGGTTTCTGGGAAACGGCTCACTTCTTCTCAGTGGCTGACATTCGTCTCAGTAGCGACACTCTATGGTGAACAGACACACTGCATCCTAGGGGTAAAAAAGTCACGTGATTTACAAGAAATTGAACCTGCAGCCACTGTCTGGGACTGCCATGAAAACTGCTGACATCACAGTTGAGCTACTAGGATTGTTGCATAGATGCACACAGTATGTTAATTATATATTCTTTCTGTCCAGGGGTCCATAGGGTCAGAGTAAGGACAAGTTGTTATTCACAAACATATATATCAACCCAATTAGAATATAAATATAGTGCTTGTATTGTTATTTTGTATATTGTTTTCTGGATATGATTCTTTATTTTAAACACTCTCAGAATCTGTTTTCCAGGTCTAACGTAGGAATGTGTAAAATTAACTATTTCTACCTGTTTTTTAGCAAAGTGAATATGCCCACATTTGTCTTGACACTGCCTGTTCACATTTCTCACATGCTTACAGGATATTGAAGGGGACTGAAATGCAGCTTCAGTGTCAACACTTCCTGCTGCCATGATATAAACAGCTTGTCTTTGTCTTAGTTTCATGAGGCCTAAAAACACCACATATGATATATGAGTTTCCTGTACACTCTAAAGTGTAAAGAAGAGCTGCATGCTCAGATAAGACCCTTTTCTTAAATATATTACATTCATATGTCTTCTAGCAACTTGATGGATTTGGTTGCCCTGTCCTGTGCATAGTCTAGTCTCAATGTTCCCTTAGGAAATACTTACTGGTGCTGATGATATATTACACGGGAACATGTTGTGGGTTACAGACATGGTGGTATGTTGTGGTACACACACTATACATGGTGGCATGTTTAACCCTTTCTGTTCAGGTTATAATCAGAGTAGGATTATTTGAATATACAGAAAAAGAGCTAAAGTTCATGTTCTGTATTTGCTTTATTGGTGCATGATGACTTGTAACATGGATATATGGTTATGATTAATGTACGGTTATACCACGAAGAACACCCATGTTTTGTTTTAAGGCATTAGTCTCTGTTGCCCTGTGTTTCATCAGGTAACAGACCGGCTTTGAATTCCAACAGATCTAACACACCTTGATTGTCAAAATTTCAAGCTACACCTACAAAATTATAAAATGCCACCTTGGCAAAGACGAGCATTCATAGTCTCTCCATTTCAGATAAATGTCTCAGAGGTTTCTAGGAAATCAGCAGACAGACACCCATTGGTTTGGAGAGCCAGGATGTGTGGTCAACCTCATAAAAAAGAGTCCAATATACTGTCCATCAAAGGTATGGTGCAAACATGTTTGTTTGACTTTGGATTATGTCATTTGAGAAGTATTGAAAACAGTCAATGCATCACATCTCAGGGTGACATGTCCAGTCTGTAGTAATAGTAGCTAGCTTCTCCTGGAGGATGTTGTGTTTTAATGCAATACATTTCCAATAGAGCAATGGTTCTCAGACCTCCCCAAGGGACCTCCAGCCATGCCATATATTAGATGTATCCCAGAGCTAGCACACCTGAATCTACTTGTCAACTAATCATCAAGCCCTTACCTGCTTCAATTAAAAGTGTGAGATGGCCTGGGGTCCCCCAGGAGAGGTTTGAGAACCTGTGCAATAGATTATGTACCTGACCCCTTTTTCTACAATGTGATCTCAAAGGGTTACTTCAAAAGGGGAATATTTCACTATGATTATTGCATCAAAAGTCTGAGTCACTGGTGTGAGTAAAAACTGTGAACAGTTTTGTAAGGTTGCTGCACTGACAGAAAATCCCCTAGCTTCCGCATGTAGACACATGAGTGGTTGTGTGCCAGCCTGTATGGTTTTTCTGTGTGTGTGTGTTTGTGTGTGCATGTGTAGCTGAGCAGGTGTCCAGACAAAACAACCTGGTTCAGCTTCAGCAATGTTTACACAGTGCTATCATCCCCAGCTTTCAATTGGCTCATTCACCCCAGGCCGTTGCTGTAAATGAGAAGCTTTTCTCATTCAACTTGCCTGTTAAAATAAAGGTAAAACCAGAAGAAGTGAATAAAGGTTTTACAAACCAATACACCTGTACGAACAGGTCTCTCATTATGAAATGTTAAATGAAGTTAGGGGTCACCCTGGAAGTAGTCAGATTCACCGGAGACCAATACGGTATGTGAGATCATTTGGCCATTGGAAAAATTGCTCCTGCATACAAACTAGAATTAAGGATGAATTTAATTGAGCCCTAGGACATAAAGCCTAAGGGCAGCTTAGAATGAATCATTTACGTTGAGAATGTGGCGTGATTGTACAGTTGTTATTTGTAACCTTTCTGAGCTTGAATTAACACTTTCCGGGTGCGGTAATGTGTGGGTGTGTACAGTAGGTGTTCATGTGAATCCAAATATAAGACAGGCACATTTAACAGTCAACAAACCTGAAAATCAACATAGCCAGGTATGCTATGTTTGTGCATTTGGTATAATTCCTAGGGTCATTTTTATTTGCATTGATATAACAAATATTTGTTGAGTATTAGAGTATATTATTCTGACATATCATTTTGAGGTTATGAGGGTTTGAACAGAGGGGGTATCATATTATTGTTATTCTTATTGTTGTAGTGAAGAAAACAAGTCAGCATTTCATCTTGTTTATCCTGTTCATGTAAGCATTAAAACATGACAGTGTGTGCTCTGGAATAACCTGTAATGTGTATGTGAGGGAAGGAGTCACACACAGGTACGTTGTCGGAGTAATGTAGTTTACTGACAAATGAAATCAAGAGAACAGGCAGGGCTTCACTTAGGCCCAAACAGAAGGCAGCCAAACAGAAGGCTGGATAAACATAAATAGCACGCACTTCAATACTGTGGTGACACTTAGGCCACAAATGCAAGCTTAAGCCTTACTATGTTGCAGGTGACATGTAGGCCTGAGTTACTTTGATGGCTCAAGTCTTGTAAAATCTTTCTAGGATGAACATGCTAGTTTAACCATAGATACCACAGTAATACATTACAGTGACTGTAACATTGAAAAATGAAGCACTCACAGCTGGAAAATCACAGAAACTACAGTATATAGGGAAAGTGATAGGTAAACTTAGAACTGCAGTGAACAATACACCGCGTTTCAAGTTATTATGCAAATTATTATCAATCAAACTCATGGATGGTATTGTTTCCTGGCTCTTTGATCACTGAAATTAATTTTTGACACCTGCGATAATTAGTTTGCCCGGTGAGCCCAATTAAATAAAAAATACACCTTCAGTGAAGGTTGTGCAGTGTGGAGGTGATGTGTTCAGTGAAGGTGGTGCAGTGTGGGGGTGATGTGTTCAGTGAAGGTGG